>JMSD01000034.1:150110-183000 GCA_000715435.1 Paramecium caudatum
TTATAAAAGTACTCTCTCCAATGTTTAGAAAAGCAGCCTTTTTCTTTGGTTCAATGATTGCCCTACCAGGAATTGCGTATAGATATTTTATAAACTTAGTTTGTCTGGTACCACATTATATTTATACCCTGAATTAAAAATAATCCTCGATAATTTTAGCTTGCATTCATGAGAGTTTATCGAGTTCTAAGGGCAGGGACAAAGATGGCTTGTGTATATTTAATTCGCCCTGATTAACCTATGGATGATAAACATCTTTATGGGGCCCTTTAACTCAGATCAGCATTTTAGGAAAATACAGGTTTGTATATTAAATTTGGTTAAATATTGGGATCGGTATTAGAGATTAATAAATTAGCTTGATTTCATCATTCCAGAACCTTATAGAAAAACATTTGAAGTGATGTGTGTTTAAAATGTTGAGACACCTTTCGAAAAAATTTAGGAATAAATCATCAAATCTAGTGGAAAGTCAATTGAGGAATTATTTACACATTTTCATCGGAAACCAATATCATCAGCATCAATTGCATAAGTTCATAAGGCTGTGTTGAAGGATGGTAGAGAAGTAGCAGTGAAAATTTAGCATCCATGGTTAAAGGAATAAATGGAAGGTGACACAAAATTAATAGAGTTATTCGTTGATATTGCAGAAAGAATCTTTGTAGGATTCAAATATAAATGGTTAGCTGAAGAATTGAGAGTTAATCTCCCAAAAGAATTGGATTTCAAAGGTGAGGTGAGAAATGCAAAAGAGGTCAAATAAATATTGAAACCATTTAAAGATATATATATTCCAGAAGTTTATGAAGAGTATTGTAATGATAGAATAATCGTTATGGAATTCATCCATGGAGTACCCCTACTGGAAGTCTTATAAGGAAAGGTTTAGTAATAGTATGATTTTACTAAAATTGCAAATACCATCTCTACAGCCTTTGCTGATTAAATATTTAAGCATGGCTTTGTACATTCAGACCCACATCAAGGTAATATAATGATTAGGTAACATAATGGTAAACAATAAGTTGTTCTACTTGATCATGGTTTGTATACTAAACTTGAAGATAAAACAAGATTCAGTTATTCTTTACTTTGGAAAGGAATCTTGGAATAAAATTTAGATGATATAAAGAAAGCCACAGAAGAATTAGGTGCTGAATAAAACTATAAATTATTCGCAGCAATGGTCACAAGTAAGAGATTTTAAGATTTAATGAATTCCTCTCAAAGTATGGAGGAAAGATTACGAAGACCAAAGGATTAAGATCAATTGGATATCCTAATCAAAAAAGCTGCCAAAAAGCATAAGCAAATTACGATCTTATTGAATTAAATTGATAGGTAATATATTCTATAATTTAGGAAACTATTAATGTTATTTAAGATTAATGATTTCTTGAAAAATATAGATTTTCGTTTAGGGAATCCAGTTAATACTTTTTAGATTACTTATAATTATGTAACATAAGTACATTATCAACATGCAATTCAACAAAAACATTTAATAAGAAGGCTATTATATAAATTATAATCATGGTTTCACAAGGCTAAACTAGAATTATTGAGTCTTTATTTACGAGTGTTTTGAATTTGAGTTATTATTAAAATTTAATTGTAATGAATATTGAGTGGAAATTATAAAATATTGTGAAGAGTGTAGGTATAATTGATAAATAATTCAGGATTCTTTTGCCTCTTTACGATGCCCCCCTATGCTTTCTATTGGAAATATACATCTAATAGTAAAAACATATCAATAATTAGAATAATTTGAGAAGGGAATCCATAATGATTTCAAGAGAGTGCATAGCAAAGGAAAATCACTTGCAGATATTCCAAGAAAAGAGAAAATTTGATTTAAATAACTATTAATATAAACACAAACAATCAATATTATTTTTGCCATGCAAATATTGTGGATCTCCTAGGATCTTCCTTAGGGGCCACAACAGGCAAGAAAGATGACTTTCTAACATTTATGATCTTCGAAATATTTTCGTAATTTGAGAATGCAGCCATATTCTGGAAATTATTTTTTGGGAAGTAAAACTTAAAAGTATATGGTCGATCAAAGTCTTTTTATTCCTTTTTTATTTTAATAGAATCGAATATTTTAGTAGCTTCTTTCGATAGCTATGATCTTATACTCTATATATTCATAGGTTGCCGATCAGACTACATTGAACCTCTGATGTTTGCCTAATATTCAAATATTTATTACTTATTATGCCTACTTCATTAAAACAGAATCTCCTAATTATTAAGTTAAATATATTTAATTTGATAAAGTTCTCCATTTATTAGGTTACATTCTAAGGTATCTGGTTGTTCTTGGTTAAAATTCATCTTTACTGTTAATTAACTAATTTGGATAATAAAATACTTTTGTGATATGAGGTTTATGGTGTGTAACATTGCACTCAGAGGCATAATGATTATATGAATCACAAGTCCAACATGCAGTTTTTAATAGGGTAAAATCTTTGGAAAAGATGAGTTTGTCTCTCAACATCCAATATCTTTCATAGTCATCAGGAAAATTGGTAATAATTTCTAAAAAGCTTGCTCTTTAAATTTTGTAGAGCCTACTATATTAATTCGCACATGCTGAAGCAGTTCTAGGTCTTCCAGTTAAAAATGACCATTCTCCAAAGTATTCTGTTTAACTTAATTATTTCATCCAAAAGGGTCTATCTGAAGCAAGATTAGCGTAAATTAATACTTCACCAAAATCAATATAATAAAAAGATAAATCATCGTTTGAATTGATTGCCCTATCTTCGAAAATGATTTCATGTTAAGAATAACTAATTTCTTCAATTTTTGTCGATAAGACTTTCAGTAATTCTTAAGTGAAATTCTATTTAAAGAATGTTACTTTGTGAAAAAACTATCCATAGGAGGAGTAAAATAATTCTTCCTTGACATCGGGAGCCAACTCTTAAAATACTTCCTATTCTAACTATAAGTCCCTTGTACCCTCTTCAAACCAATGCTCATTCAAATATCTTCGAACTCTTTCTTAAACATTCAGTGGAACCTACTTAGATTCTAAGAATCTATTAATGGCGATTCTTTTCTTAAATATTTTGATTGGATGAACATTGTATTCCTCCATAATTTTGAACAATGAATTCACATTGACTTAAAATATAAATACAGCAAAAAATATGCCACCCAAACACCATGTACATTCAAATACATTTAATGGAGTAATGTCCCCATAACCCATAGTTGTAGTCATTGTTCCTAAACCAAAGTAATATGAGAAGAAAAAGTGATAACTTGTATCCATATCATAAATTTGCCCAAAATTTCCATCATTTAGTAGCCAAGAATGATATCCTGCTTCTACACAAGCAACACCTATCACATAAAATATGCAAGAGAACAGCAGAAAGCAAAATTACAAAAATACTATAATTTTCCCCACATTATATATTGTTCTTAAAGCTCTATGTAAAAGGGTGGCTTCTTCAAACAAGTAATCTATTTTTAGGAGAGCAGGATATTTAAGGAAAAATAATATTAAAAATATCCTACCCTCACCATCAGGGATTAGAGATATAATTCCAAATGCCAATGTTCCAATAATATCAAAAAAGAAACAACCTCTTATATACTACTATGCTATTCTATCTTTATCTGTAATTAAATTTCCGTGTTCATAAAAAGCTGTAAAAAATTCTAAAAATATATCCAATATCAAAACAGCAAAACATACTCCATCGACTATATTCTTTTGAACTCCAGTAAATATCTACATATTTTCACAACATTACCCAAACTTCGCTCGTAAAACAAACAGTAATTGGTACAACAAAAAAATATAGAACAGTGATTCCTCCCACTTAACTTTTCCAAATAAGCATCAATATAGAATTTGGGAAAAAAACAGGCAAATTATAATAGACTAGATAATATATCACTACTTACAATCTTTAAAAACATTTGGATTCCCTTATCCCATTTCAACCTTTTTATTGTGATTCCCTTAAACACATTCCCCATCATCAAATAAATTTTATAGCATGGGTCCCTCATCAATAGAACCACTGTTTATGGTATGCTGAAATCCTGGAGTATCAAAGGAGAAAGGTTTTTAATTCTTTTTTACACTATCCAATTATAAAAGTTAGCGATTGTTGTTATCCTCATTAAGAAATGGTGTGGACAACTCCAATTGATCACTTTGACTATACTACATAATGATGTATTATAAAGTGTAATATTAATTTAATATTCAGTTAGATAAATTAAAAAAGTATTCTCAAAACCCATATTCCCAATCTGGACTCTACAACAAGTACAAATATTCCAAACATTAGAGGCCAAGTATACGGTGACCCTTATTATCAACAACAAAAACCATTTGGCTACACAGGTTTCGAATATTTTTAATTTTCAGCCAACCGCAGTGGAAATCCATACGCATAACCATAACCATCATAGGATGATTTTATTAGAGATTACCACCAAAAGTTCGACAAAACACTTGATGACTTTCAAAATAATGGCTAGGTGTTATCGGCCCTTGAATTTAGATTAGATGAAGAAAGAAAAAAGTATTCTGTTAAATAATGTTAAGTATGAAAAATGCAAGATAATAAATTGAAACTAATTTGGAACAAGAGAGGCAGATGAGAATTGATTTTGAAAGAAAAATAATCTAATAAAGAGATGAAATAGCAAAATCATAAAGCATCATTTAAGAACTTGAGTATGATTTACATCAAACATAGATATACATTATCTGATACAAAAATGAGAAATGAATCCCTTGAATAAGAAAATTAAGCTATGAGAAATGAATTCATTAGGGGATAAGAATAATATAATTAAAGATAAAGAGAGTTAGAAGATAGATGTAAATAATTAAATAGGTATAATTATTAGTAATCATAGATAATTATTACAAAATGATGAAAAATATAGAATTGAATTTGATAGAGTTATAAAATCTCATGAATAGAAGCTATTGGACATGAATTAAACAATGAAAATATAGAGAGATGATGCTGAAGCCCAAATTAAAAGTTTGAAAGTTTAAGTTTAAAACTTGAATCAAGATCTTACAAATGCTATGAATGAAAATATGAGAATTAGAATGGAAGCAGAAGAAGAAATCAGAGAAACTGTTGTGAGAGTGTAGGATGAGGAAATGAGAAAATATTTGGGTCACTTGAGGAATATTGAATAAAAGTTAAAAGCCTCAGACGAGGGTAGAGAAATCCTTCTGAGATAGAATAATGAATTACTTTCCTAAATAGCTGATAAAGATAGATTACTTAAATCAAAGCAAATGGAATATGATTAAAGTTTTACAAGATTCAAATAAGAAATTAGTGAATATGATTCTTAATTAAAATAAACAAACTCTGCAAGAGAAAAAATGAGGAATGAATTGCAAGCAAAGGATTAAATTATAAAGAATTTGTAAGCTGAAGGAATGGATTTATAGAGATAGAATTAAAAGAATAAAGAACTATAAATGCATTAAATAGCAGAGGTTTAAGAAAACAATGCTGTAGAAAAAAGACAATTAGAAAAGGAGAAAGATGATTTGGCAAGAAAATTAAATTTAGCTGAAACAGTATTTATTAATTCAATAATTAGACAAATAGATAAATGGAGGATGAAATTCAAAGATTAAAAGTATAAATGGAAGAATTAGGTGGATAAATTCATTAGAATATTGAAAAATCAATATTTTAGACAATCAACCAAACTAGTTTTTCTAGTAAATTTGAAAACAGAAGACCATTCTAAGCTTAAAAATATTAATGAAATAGATTAATACTATTTAAAAAAACTACATATTTCTTTTGAGAAAATATAAACAAAAAATAATAATCAATGATATTTTGAATCGTCTCCACAAGATTAATTGGTATACTATTTTGTCCAATTTACAATTGAACCATCTTTCCACTCTCCAATTTTTTCAATTTAATTTTTGCCCTTATATACACCTTAACCGTGTTTTTTACCAGCTTTCCATTGTCCTTTAAAGGTCTATTTAATAAATATTCTATTTACTCTTCCATCCGTATAAAAGAATGTTCCTGAACCATGTCTCAAATCATTAAAAAACTCTCCAATATACTTGCTACCATCACTCCAAATAAATTCCTATTTAAATATTTTATTTACTCCTTCTCCATTCATTTTATTGTTCTTCCAATAACCCTTGTAACTGTTTCCATCAATCCAAGTGTATTCTCCAAATCCATTGAAAGTATTATCAACAAAATTTCCTTTATATTGGGAACCAGTAGCAGCCTTGTAAACTCCTTAGCCATTCTTCTTTCCATCAATATAATTTCCTTCAAAACTAGCTCCATCAGGCCAAAATTCTTTACCATGTCCATGCTATTTATCATGCGACCATTATCCTACATACTTACCACCATCTTGTGTGGTTAAAATACCCTAATTTCCATAGAATTATTTACAAAACCGCTGGCTTTATCATTCGACCATTCTCCTTCATACATATCTCCTTCTACATGAATTAATCTTCCCTTGCCATGCTACTTATTATTTTTCCAACCTCCCTCATAATAGGATCCGTCAGCATAGTACTGTATACCCTTTCCCCATTTCAAACTAGTACATAACTCACAAATTTCGTACTTATCTTTCCATTAACCCACATAAAAGTTATCCGCACCATCATTTACAGGACCTAGAATCGTTAGTGTATAAGGGTAATTTACATCTTCATATTCAAATGGGGGGAACTTATCTTTAATCTGGAGAAGAAAACAATATTAGAAAATATTTATACTGATTTCGTTAATTCTATGAGGTGTTAGGGTATTTTATCGATGAGATGCCTCTGTTTTAATGCTTCTGACTCCTTGGATTGCTGGGCTAATTTTTAAGGATCCGCGAATAAGATTTAATTGTTGAATGGTTTATTCGAGTAACTATATTCTTATGTTCCAGCAACAGCTATACTATTGGTTTTCATGCTTTTTAGTTATTTTCTTAGTAAATAGCCTCTTACACAAGCTTGAATATACTGATAAGAGTACCTTAAATTTTGATAGCTGCCTTATACGCTTATTGGTCATCACTCTAACCTCTAAAAACTATCTAATGTGAGTGGTTATCTAACACTTATTGTTATCCACAACAACTTCCCATCTATTTTAATTAAATATATATAACTATAGTATTATTTTACTATTTTTGGCTTATTAAAAGAGTCGATAAACAAGAATACGACGACTAATTGTAAAAACAGTTGAAAATATATTAATAATAAATAAAATGGATGAAGCTCAACAATCTTATCTAAATTTACTTAAAAAGACTTTTGAGAAAAAATAAGAGTTCATTCGCTATGATTTAATTCTCTTTAACGAGTATTAACATAAATTGACAGTTTACAGCACTGCAATTTCAAGAAACTGTGAATTATTAGTTTGTGGTTGCAGCAAGGTAATCATACAAAGGAACATTAGAGTATCATAGTCTTGTATGATCTGCTATCCAAGAAGTCATACAAAGCAACCAATCCAAAAAAATTGCAATTTAGAAAACATTAAATTGTTACAATTTCCTTTTCTAATTGCTATGATTACATTATAGCAGGTACTCCTCATGTAAACAATTAGGCAATACATTGGGGGATTTATTGATTTACTAGATCACTATTGACATTTAAAATCAAGCATTTATGATCGAATTGATGAGATTTATACCCTCCTATCATGATAAAGCAATTCAAACAATTTATCATTCAAGTTTGGATCATTTACTAACAATTAGTAGTGAAAGATTAAGAGTTTCCATGATTTCTGACTTCATCCTCAATGAAAACATCACAGAATCAATAAATAAAATAAACACGCCTCTCAGTGGTGTAACTGCTTCCAAAATTATGTTCTATCATGAACACTACTATCTCTACATTGGATTTCGAGATAATTCAATCATAAGAATTAAATCTTGTATTTTTCAATTAACTATTTAGCTCACTTATTTACAAAACAACCCAAAAATGAAGAGAAAGTACATTAAATTAAGAGTAGTAGTTCAGTAATTAATAAACTAGAAGCATCGAATGATTAAACATTATTAGCTATTGCCTATTAGAGTGAATAATAAGAATCAGGAAATCTCTTATTGTTGTATTTAAAAAAAGGCAAGTAAATTTATCAAAAAAATGCAATTACTAAATTAAAAATAAGTGAAATGCTTTTCTTTTAAGATAACTCACATCTCTGTATTGGATCTTGGGATGGTTCCTTTTAATTACTTAATATTGCTAAAAAGGAACTCCTTGCTCTTTATACTCATACAATGCACTCCATTGGAGTAATAGCCTTCTTTCCTGTTACAGAAGCATCTTAATTTCCAACACTAATTTCTGTTGGCTAAGATCACATAATTAAGAAATATTATTTTGGTACTATTCGCGATTAGTTGTTTGATTACATTCCATTTATTTTTTGGGTTGAATAAAGAATACGCTAAGAATTACAATTTCAAAGTGAATTGCATACTTATTAAAAGATGCTCTATGTTGAAAGTATGGGAGTGGATAGTGTTAAAATGAAAGAACTAAAAAGTGTGTTTGGTTTTGAAACATTTAGTCCATTATGGAAAAGAGTCATCGATTATAAGGAGTATGCTGATAGATCTCATGTATTATTCAAGAGATATGAGGCAGAAAAATTATAAAGATCTACTTTACTAAAATCTAATAAATTACCTCCTCTTGAAGCCCCCCCAAAATTACCTTCAATAGATGGATCAATAGCAGGGGGAGCATCTATGAAAAATTCAGTAAACTTTCAGGATCCATTTGCTGACAATTTCAATATTTTAGATGAACACTACATTTTCACATTCAATAGAATTAGTCAAACAATAGAGTATGGTAAAATTTAAATGATGGTACTTTAGAAGTGTCATTACATTTTTGAGGAAAAATTGCCATTTAAAGTTCCGATGTTTGAAATGCTCAAGAAAATGAAAAAATTAAAATACTTAGATTTATCTTTCAATTCTTTAAGCTTGGATGATGTCTTAGAAATTCTTGATCAATTGAAAGGAGTCACTATATTGGATTTTTTAAGTTTGGCTCACAATAGATTAGGAGAAGGGGCAACTAGAATAAGTAATTCAGATGCCATCATGCGGCTAATGGATGAAGTTGTAGCAATCTCCCTTAGATCCAATAAGTTATCAGATTTAGATGGAGAGGCCATGCTAAATTAAATAAAACATGTACTATATATAAGATTTTTAGTTTAAAAAATTAAATATCTTAGACATATCCGGTAATTTGGATTTCAAGGATAAAACACTACAAGCTTTGCAAAGAATTACTATTCTTTAGAACAAAATAGAGTTTTCAGCCCAAAGAGTCGATTACCTAGGATTTCTAATAAAATTAAGTTTATTTAAGAGAAAGAAATCCAAGAAGAGTTGCTTGAGTAGCAACAGCTATTAGAGCCAGATAAATAGAGTAACATCAATGAAGATCATAAATTAATTGAAAATCCCCCTGAGCCTGAAGCCCAGACAATTGACCGTCAATCATCAATATCTAGTGCAGGTACCTATATGTCACTTTAATTACTTTGCATTTAATTTCAAAAAGAGGTTTGTGAGTAAGCAATGAAGACGGCTACAGATTTTTTAGTGTAAAGAAAAATTACTAACTTATACATTTATGTAGTAGATAATAAAGAAGATGATGTTTGGGAAACCTCAATATCCATATTCTACACTCGTAATCTGAAAAAGTTAAACGATTATATCTATCGTTTTATTGGGGGATTTTTCTTTGCATTTTACAGTTGTTTTGTAAATCTACACAAAACAATTAGAAACGATGGCTATTATTGTATTAAAAGAATGTTTTGTACAAATTACTTTTTATGGAAATATGTAGCCTGTGCATTTTGCACGTTCTTAACAACCAGACTTGGAAAGTTTATTGTATTATTATTTGGAGTAGAATCATCATACTATGAATTTAACCAGAAAATTGTATTACTGGAGAATAAATTAAAAGAATAAAGATTCTTAATGTTTTTTTTATTTGCTCTTTATTTTGTTTGCTATTATTTTGTTGTAGTATTTTTACCACTGATTTTTGTAAGTGAATGTGAAGGACAATAATGGACTGGGCATCTTATATATTTAGGATTTGCAGGATACTCGTTCATGGTTGAAGGATATCTTGGTTTGACGATTAGTAATTTGTAAGTTACAACTAATGAATACACTGATGGTAGTACTACTGCAAGATATTTTTATATTATTAAAGATCTATTGATCAGTTAATTGACTAAATTTGAACTCTATACATGTGTCTGCTTTATTGTTCTGATTAATTCTTGTAATGTCTAAACTATCATAGCATGGATAGGAGTAGCACTAATTGGGATAAATTTGCTTTTTGATTTAGCTTTGATTGTAAGATATCTCTTAGTTCCATATATTTATAAATAAAAACTAACCTATATTGATGTTTACACACAATTTTCCACATTATACTAAATGAACATAGTTACAAATCTTCTTGAAAAATGGTCAGAATAAAATACAATGTATGTGTTCTTTTTGTCAAAAGAAGTGCCATAGAAAGTTGTAGTTTCTATAATTAAGACATTTTTTTAAGATATCCCTCTACTGTTACTCTAAGCAATTTATTTGGGATTAAATTAAAATTAAATTCAGATCCAAATACTTGTAGTTTCACTGATAATAGTAATAATTCATTGCATTTTTTCAATTATTAAAATGCTCTCAATCACTAGAGCTGCAATGATTAATGAAGAAATCATGCTTTCAGAAATTAAAAAATCATATAATGATAGTAAAACCTTCACTTTATTGAAAGAATTGAAAAGATTTTTGAGAAGATTTAAAAGAAGAATTGCAGAAATTATTAATTAAAATAATGAAAAAAATGAAAATGTAATCCTATCATTGGTCGATACTGAAAAAGCCCTTTTAAATAGACCACATACTCTCCATGATCTTGATTAATATGAGAAATAGAGATCAGCAAAAATTATGCCTGCTCGAAAAGGAATCACTTAAATAGGAAATAAAGTGCAGAGAGTCAACATCTCGAAGAATTCAAAAATTACAGCAGAGGAGCTATTTAAAAAAATTTCTGTAAAATCTTCCCTTGAAATATTTGGATAAAAGGTAAAGAGTTGGAAATTAGAAAATGATATTCCAATAGATATTACTGATACTCTACTCAGTGATATTCCACGCTAATTATTTGCTATAGATTTAGATTGGGAATCACAATAACCTTGGATTGGTAATATCAAAATTTCATCCTTAAATCAAGAAATTGAAGGATTTAAGATGGCTTATCAGTTCTTTAAAGATAAGTAAGAATTAGATATATTGGATCTTGGATATGGAAGTGGTTATGTGTCATTAGTATTATTGGCACTAGCATTAAGAAGAAATCAAAACATGAAGGTCACACTTCACCTTGTGGATCATCTTAAAGTTACCACCTTGCATTTCGCAAATAAATTGGCAACTGATTTTGCTCAATTTAATAATAGGTGTAAATTTATTTACTATATTCATGACTGTTTATAAGGATTTTCTATCTTCTTAAATTAATAATTCGATTACATACATGTGGGTTTTGGGGTCACCAAATGGAGATTAAACAAATAAATCATTCCCTTACTTAAAGAAGATGGCAAATTATTTGGGTATGAAATTGAAAGTACTTTACAATAAAAACAATTCACTTATAATTAACTTGATAAAAATTTTAATTATTCTAAAACTTTTGAAACATATGGAATTATGGAACCATTAACAATATAACTGAAAGATGTGGCTTAATACTATGATGATGATGCCATTGTTAAACCAGAAATCACCACCTACATAAAATTATGGAATGAATGCGCCCTATGCAGTAAATCTCTAAATAGTCAAGAGAAGCAATTCATCAACCATTATTGGGGAGAATGCATTTGCTTTGCTTGTGGTAATTCAGAGTTAGAGTAACAGGGTGAAGAGATAGATATAGCTAAAATAAAGTATAGATCAAATGTGATTTATTATTCTGGTGGAAATTGTAATTTAAATTCAATTAAATAAACCTCATACTTACTTGAGAATTTAACTTATCCTTTTGGTCATAAATCTGGAACACTGAGGGAATATTAAGTGGCTTGTTCATCTTGCAATTCAAAGAGGGGCTTTGGATTTTAATATAGATGTTTGGTTTGTAGTGTAGCAGTGTATTGCAACTCATGCGGATTACTCCTCATGAATGACAACGCAATGAAATTTCATACAACATGCTCCCCTGACCATCCTTTACTCAGAATTATGTTTCCATCAAAAGCAAAAGGAAAAAAATGAGTTAATTATATTTCTATTAATAATGTCAAACAATGATAAATAAGAGAAAGTGAAAACAGATGAAGAAAAATTTATTGATTTGATTTTCGGTGAGTCTCTTGAAGAGAAATAAAGGAAATCAGATTTAGTTGAAGCTCAAAGATAATTAACAACCTTAAAAAATAATATCGAATAATGTTACTAGCAAACAGAGTAATTAATTTATGACGAAAGAAGGATAATTCAAGATAATGAAACATTGAGAAATAATGTAAACTCCTTAAAAAATGATACTCTGCCGAAAATAGGTGAATTTAAGAAAAAATTGGATTACTCAATATAAGAAATAGGAATAAAGTTATAAAAGACGGAATAGATTATGAATGAAAATTTACTTGAATGTATTAATTATACTATATTAGTCTATAATTTCATTGATGAAACAATGGCAAATCATTATAAAATGTATGAATTACTATGGGTGCAAATTTTTTATTTTCTTGATAGAAAAAGAATCATTCTGAATGAGAATCCACAAAAAAAAATGGACCTAATAAATAAAATAATTTCATGATAATAAAATATGGATAATTTTTATTATTAAGTTCATCCTGATATACCATTTATTGATTTGAGAATGTACCAATAAACAAGATTGATTGCTTCCTCCAACAATCGTGTTTATTTGTATTGCTCATCCATGCAATAAATTGCAGTTAAAGAAATTGTTGTCCCTTTGTGTATAATATATTTAAATTTAGAGAATATGAAAAAACAATCATTGAAAAGCTCAAATAACAATATTCTTTACAAAGCGATCAAAGAGAATATATAATCTAAATTTATGGCATGGCATAATTATCAACAACCAGATTATCGGGAAAAATACAAATGAGTAACATTCTATATATGTAGCAATATACATTTGCATGGAATATATGCCGTATTGTTTTAAGACTATATTGAATACAATCGACAGGGGATAGCAAATTAAGCTTGTTTTTAGAATTTGTTGATTTAAGGACTTTAAACTCACTCTTACTTATAGAGTTTGTAAATCTGTCATGGAGACATAAAACCACAAAATATTCTGATAAATGACTTAGTTAATCCAACTATCTTCAAAACTTGTGACTTCGATAACATGGTTATACTGACAGCAAGTAAACTGCAACCTTGTATTATGGGTACATCGATATATCATGCCCCAGAAATATAGCAAGCAATCAAATAAGGATAGGATACATTTCATTATAATCCATTTAAGGCATAAGTTTATAGTTTTGGATTATGTTTGTTGTAAATGCATCCCTAAAATGAACTCCAAGTAACAGGATAAACATTTTAGAATATAGAATATGCTTTTGGAAATAATATTGCACGAATCCTTCAAAGAATGCTTGATCAATCAAATTTCTAAAGACCAGATTTTTAAGAATTATTTCAATTGATTACAACCTGTGGAATATCAAATATGACATATCAACAAGAACCTAGTAGTGATATCATGAAAAGCCAAAACTCAAACTTAGTCAGAAACACTCCTGATATGTACGATTTCTTTAGGAGAGAATCAAAATACCCACAATAAATGCAAGATAGTATAGATTATACTTCTGAATAACTTATGATCAATAGCGTTAGTGAACCTAGATCATCAGATAAAGATTAAATATTAGAAACTCTAAATAGTTAAGTAGTGAAAAAAATATCGAATTCTCGGAAATGTTGCTCCATTACACATCTGAAATCTATAGCAATTGTAGTGTTAAGTGTATTACTTTTGATTAGTTTGTTTCTAATTTTATACTTTGTTGTTTATTGATTGTATTAAATTAACAACTTAATATTTGAATTCTAATAATGTAGTCTAACTATCAGCCTAAATAATATAAATTCTCAAAAGCTTTAGAAGATAAATCAAATTATCGATCAACTCAATAAACACTTGTATAGAATGTTTTGAATAATTTTGTAAAATAAGTGTCTCCAGTGGCATAAGCATTCAATTATAAAAATGAGATTAAAGCATGCCCTTCATCTCCTGGATTTGTATCACAAAGAATTCTAAATGAACAAAAATAATATTAAATACCTGTAGGAAGTTTTTTGGAAAGGAAGGGTGAAAAAGAAAATTAAAAATAAGAAATGGAATGTCCAAGAAAGAGTTTTGATTTAGCAAATGATATGAGAGTTAGATAAGATATGGCTAAACTGCAAACTAAAATAATTGAATTAGAAGATTAAAACATCAATCAAAAGATTGATTTGAAATTAAAAGACGATTAGATTGCATAATTGGAATAGTAGTTATAAAATGAAATATAAAAAGAGAAACAAATAGAAAAAGATAGAAATACATAATTAGATGAAATCAAACATCAGTAATAATTATTTCTATCTTAGTTTATTGAATTTACAAAAGTAATGTGAATAACAAAATTAACAATTGCAATAATTTTAGTACATTGAATTGGAAATTGAAGAATGGAAAGAGAAATTCTTCAATTTAAATAAACAATACCACCTAGCTCAAGAACAATTAAGTAGATAAAATGCAGAATTAGAATTAGCAAGAAAGAAAACAGAAGGCGTTCAATAATGGTAATAAATGAATGTAAAATCTACACTACAAAAATCAGTTCAAAAGTGATTCAATTTTTATTTTATCACATTCTGTTAATGCCGAAATGTATTCAGACATTCGTCCATGTAATGGGGAACCCTCCAATCTCTTTTCGTATTATTCTACTTTTTATTTTAACTGTTTATTTTCCTTAATGACTTAAAAGTTTTCATTTGACAATTTTTTCTATATAAGTTAATTAAATACATTTTAATCTTTAAGGTTTTTGATTGCTCTTTACAACTATATAATTTCCAAGTCTCTATCCAATAGGAGTTTCTACATTTGTAAGTATGATTGTTTATTGTAATTTTCTTTTGTTTATTTCTGTTATCTTTCTTCCTCCATACTCTCAGCTACAGTTGTTTTGGTACAACTTAACTTATCTGGTTTTATGTCTACAAATGAACCAACTTACTAGTTTAGGGAATCGTCTTATTTATTCGTAGAATAGAAATTACTCTCTTCATTTTGCTATAAAAGAGTATTAACAAACACTCACTTGTGTAAACATCCTAAACTTAATATCAGAGTATGGAGTTCTTATTACCATTTTTGAACCCGTAAGGGGCTATCTTTTTGGTAATGCTGGTGCTCTAATCATAGTAACAGGGGAGTTTTTTCTTGTCTCAAAATGCTTCTGGAGGAGTGATGATGACTGTCTATGATACATATTCTTTAAAAAATATATTTACTTATTACTTAAGTTATTGGAAGCATAAATATATTAATTAATGATTATTGTTTTGCTCATCTGCTTAGTTTAGTCAGCTTTTTCTCAGGATTTTAAACTTACAAAAAGGACATATGAAATTAATGATTCACAATCGTTTACATTTGAAGAAACACCAGATAGTCTTCCTGTCAAATATGATTAATCATTCCTTATAAATGATACTAATGAGTTTTATTTCTTCAAAGATGTATACAATAACTTAAATGTTACCTTACAGAATATTACAGATTTAGAAATGTATGTAAGAAAAGTATAATTATTAGATTGATTTAACAGGTCCTTGGAGTTGGTACAAATCAACTTAATGTCTATACTATTACCAATACGATCTGAGTTTAGAAAATTATGAGCCCCCAGATTGTACTGATACTGAGTTTTATAAATCCCTATAAATTGATGGAGATAATAATGAAACAAGCAGTCTAAGATCAGATACTTAATAAATAAAAGGTTATAGAAGAAATTCAAATATAAGTATTGGAAATGTCTCTGTTGAACTCACAGTTCTTGAAGTCAATGAAATAGTCTCTCCTTTGCTTTAAATGGCAGATGGTGGATTGAGTTTAACAGTATTTAACAGCTCATTCAATCATAGCTTTATGAATGCATTCCTAAATTAAAGTTCCAATAATTTAGTATAGTTTAAAGGGACTGAAATCTCATTCTTTAATCAAATACCCAATAATACTTAGATTGTAAAGATTAACAATCTAAATAATACACATCAATGGAGATTTAATGTTAAGAATATATCATTATATAATAAAGTAAAGACCTAAGATACAAGTGCAACAGCTATTTTATCCTTAAATACATAATTTATCCTATTGCCAAAGAATTTATTAGATATTGTCCAAAAAAGTTTAATATTTGAGAATCCTTCCACAAAGTGTTATTATGTAGATGAGAATCTTTACGCATTAAAATGCAATAATCTTATCGAAAATTAATTAGAAAATCTTAACTTTACTTTAATCATAGATAATTAGAATTTTACAATCAAACATCAATCCTTAATAAAATCCTGTTAATCTACTATCCATGGATAATAGGATTGTATATTCAATATTAGACTTTCAACATCTTAATTCATTATCCTTGGTGAACCCTTTTTCAAAGACAATAAAATTGTATTAGACTTTAAAGAATCATCTTTAGGATGCATTAGGGATATTTAAACAATCACTTAAACACCATAAGATTTAGAGTTTTCGAGAATGTAATAATGGATTTTTGGGTTAACTTTATTGTTTGTGTTAGCATTTTGTCTTTTGAATGTTAAACATGTATACAAATGGATTGTAAGAGCAATTAAATATAGAAAAGTAGTTCTCATCCTTATTTTAGGCTGCTAATACAGAAGATGAGCAATAATTGAGAAACAAGGAAGTTGAAATAGGAGAAATGGAGAAGGCAGAACAAATGACATAATCTATTGAAGAGAATAGTATTTGATATAAAATTTAATTTATGCCTAAAATATCATCAGATAAAGCTTTGTTCTTTAAATTGCTTGGAAAACAACTAAATGAAGAAGAATTGGATGAATTATTATTTAGATTTGGGATTGAGGCAGAAGAAAGAGAAGAGGAACCAGATTAAATATATTTTGAAATTGCAGCAAATAGACCAGATTTATTATGTATTGAGAACTTAGTCCATGCACTTAGAGTATATACTGGTGTAGAAAAAAAGAGGGAATATACATTTACACCAGCAAAGGAAACCATGTATGTTAAAGAAGCTGTATAAATTAATATTAATTAAGACTGCTTAAGTTAGACCTTATGTTGTAGCAGCTATTTTAAGAAATGTGAATTTAACAGAAGATAGTTTCAAATCATTCCTATCATTCCAAGATAAGATTCATTAAAATTATGCCAGAAAAAGAACACTTGTCTCAATTGGAACCCATGATTTAGATAAAATTGAAGGTCCCTTTTTCTATGATGCAAGACCTCCATAGGAATTGAAATTTTAGGCACTCAAATAAACTGAAGAATTGAATTGTGTTGAATTATTTAACAGATTGAGAGTATCAATAATTATAATTTTAGGAAGATCAATATTTGAAAGGATATCTTAAGATAATTGAAAATTCACCAGTATATCCAGTTATTTTGGATAACAAATAAAGAGTTTGCTCATTACCTCCAATTATAAATGGTGAACATTCTAAGATGTCTGCAGAAACAAAAAACATTTTAATTGAAGTCACAGCAACAGATGAATAAAGAGCATTAAATACATTGAATTGTTTAGTGAGTGGATTCGCTATTTATAATGAAACACTTAATATTGAAAAGGTTAACATTGTTTATGAAGGAACATAAAAAACCATTGTTACTCCAATTGTAGATGAAAGAATATTAACAACCAATTTAACTTATATCAACAAAGTATTAGGAATTAATATAAGTATTATCTATAAATAATTTAGCTTCTCATAAGGCAAGTGAATTATTATCAATAATGGGTATCAGTAGTAAGGCTCATGAAAATGGTACATTAGAATGCGTTGTTCCATATTATAGAAGTGATATCTTATAGTAATGTGATATTGCTGAAGAAATTGGTATAGCTTATGATTACAATAAAATTGAATTTAAAGTTCCAGAAACTGCAACAACTGGTGGAGAATATAGATTGAATAAATTATCAGATATGATTAGAGAAGAAGTTGCAATGTGTGGATTTGTTGAGTGCCTAAACTTTGTTCTTTTATCTATTGAGGAATAAACAAAGAATTTAAACAGAACAAATATTTAAAACTATGTTTAACTTTAAAATTCCAAGACACCTTAGTTTTAAAGTGTTAGATCTACTCTAATTCCAGGATTGATGCATACACTTTCAGCTAATTCAGATAGCAAATTACCTATAAAATTATTTGAAGTTGGTGATGTTTGTATCAAAGGTATTAAAAGTGAAAAAGATGGATTCAGAAAAGGAGAGGGATAAGTTGGAGCATACAATTAGAGAAATTTAGTTGCCCTACATTCTAGCAGTAAAAAGAGTGAATTAGAAGTATTACATGGATTAGTGGATTAATTAATGATTAAACTTAGAGTAAATAAAACATAATATTCATTGGCTAAATCAGAGGGTATTACTATTAATTAATATAGATCCATTATTTTTCCATTAATTACAAGCAGCAATTATATATAAAGGTTAATAAATAGGTGTAATGGGAGTAATTCATCCTGAAGTGTTAGAAAGATATAACTGGAATTATCCTGTTACATTATTAGAAATCAATGTTCAAATCCTTTTAAATGATTTCTGATTCATAAAAAATAAAAATATATTATATCACACATCATCCAAATTTCTTGATGAGCAATTTAAACTTTTATTAAATGATTTATTCATTCTTATTGATTTTAGCTTCTCCTTGAGATTTCTCTTCTTATTTTAACTGTACACTCCTTGTCTATGTCTATTTAAGTGAGTTGTAATTTTGCTTATATTGTAGGCCACAAAATAGAATTCATATTCTTTTAAGGAATCAATATCTATTTAATATTTATGCGATCCAGCTTAGGATAATTATTATGTTTTTGTTTCTAAATTTAATTATCCTTCCGTATCTTATTGATAAAAACTATTACTACCACCATTATTATTTTATTGTTATTATTATATCTATTAAGTTAATAATTATAATTTTTGAGGTATTATTGTTTCCATCTTTTACAATCCACCATTTGTTACAGATGTCCTTAAATTTGGTGCAGGAATTCCACCAAATTATTAGTTTAAAGAATTTGTTGATATTTATTAACCATTAACTTAATAAACCTATTAATGAATATCTTCTTCTAAGGGTGTTGATTTTTTTGAAGGTTTAAATTTTGAATGTCCTAAGAAGCTTGTCCTCATTTTTTCATATTGAGAAGATTTCTTTTTTTGGGCTTGAGATTAATTATCAACAAATTAAGACTCATTTGAATTGCTTTCTTCGGAGAGAGATCTATCCAAACAACTTTCTGAAAGCCCATATCCCAATTTTGCTAAGTGCTTATCATTTAGTTAACTAATTTAATAAACATTATTACTCTTCATTTAACAGCCCATTATTAATTATGAATTCAAGACCCTATAGTACATTATTTGAATGCTCATTAATATTTCTTCGCTTTTTACTTATTCTATATCTTTCAAATTTAATTCGTGGTTAGAGGACAGGAATATTTGCTTATCTTGCAATTTTGTATATATTTGTTTAATGAAATACAAATGGACAGCTGTTATAATAAAACATTATACTCTTTATATTAATGTGTCCATTTACAAACATCACAAGTCCTACCATAGGTTTTTTGATAAGTTAATCTTTCCTTCATTTCATGAAATCTTTATCTACATTATTCATCTTCAGCCAAAATTTGGAGAAAATCACTCCTCTCAATATAGGCTATTGAGGTAAAAGTTTCAGCCTTGAAATGAAATTAATAAGAACTATTCACTATGAATTCCAGTTCACCTATCACCTCCCCCTAATAATGCTATTTCTGAAATTTTCCAACAGTTTATTCTTTGTCTGTTTTTGATAGAACATCTAATCCTTTGGACACAAAGTAACTGTTAATCTTACCATCCAATATAAATATCAACTTAGATGCAGGTTCATAAACATTTATAACATCATAGCCAGGAGCAAAAGTAGCTTATTTAACTTTTTAGCATAATGTACTCAATAAATGATCTGGGATGTTTTCTTTTAGAAACTTAGAATTTAGTAAAACTCTTTTGTATATGTCTATTAGAACTTCTGTCTTTAATTACCCACTCAATTTATTTAAAACAGAATCATCTTATTCCTACTCCTATTCATCTATTTAATGTTTAAATTCAAAGTATTTTCTCACTTTCAGAGATAATTGCAAATTCAATTATTTTTACTTGATATAAATATTAACCTTCTTCATGGATCTTTTTAAGGCTGCCTTCCTTTCCTCAAGATTCTTCAAGATTTCACCTATAGTCGAAATGGTGTATCCAAAAACACCGCAAATCACCAGAGCTACTATGATCACAAATACTCTTTCTAGAGCAGTTTGTGGAACTATGTCACCATAACCGACTGTTAGGGTTGTGATGACACTCCAATATAATGATACAATGTATTTGTTTTGCCATTCCTGATCATAATATCCATAAAATACAAGCCAACTCCTCTCATCTGCATAGTTTTCATATTCAATCCTACCTAATAGATGCCACCCACAACTGCACATATGGGCGACAAGGACCAAAAAGTAGACCAACTTCCCCAATTCCAAAACTGCCTACACTTCTTCTTTTGCATTCAATAAATCTTCCACATTTTAAATCATTGATCTAATCCTTGTGATACGCAGCAATAAAATAAATTATATGTAAGGAATATTAAACTATGCCAATATAAATGGTATTGCAACCAATAAATCCCATAAGAAATTATGGCGCAGATAATGAAAAAATATGTCACTACGTTTAATATGAATGACCCCTTGACTATAATACGCTGTGTTAAAATTCAAAATTATTTCTGCAATAAAAATATAGCTAGGTATAGTTTCGAATAGAAGTTGTGTCATTTGACTTGATTTGTCCAGTGAAAAACTTAAACTCATTGGAATGTAAAAAATATTGATCACAATAAAGCAAACCACAACAGAGTCCCAAAATATTTTAAATGAGCTTTCAGGATAAATTATCCCTATTCGATTTAATTGCATGCTCATCATATTGAATAAAGTCGAAATTATGGAGGATGTTTTGTTCAACATTTTACAAATTAGTCTATTTTCTTGTTTTTTGTAATCACCCAACTTAAACTCTTTAAAATCACCACTCTTATCACCTAACATCGAGAATATGTGTGAATTCATTAATTTTATCTTCAGCTTATCGGCTTTTGTTTTTAACTGATGTAAAAACCTTGCAACATATTTAATTATCTTCAGACCACCCTTCTTCCAAGTATTATTCATACTCTCATTTAATGCAATATAATACCCTTTTTGAACTTGTATACTTTAATCAAACCCCAAACTGCCCTGCTTCTGGAGTATAGTTTCTTCACGATGGCTGGGTGAAATGACTTTAATTGTCTGAATTCCAGAATGTCGAGATTGCAACAAATCAATGAAATTGAAATTGCTCTTCCTCACACTAAATATAATTATTTGTACTCCTCTTAACTACGATTCTCTTCAAGATCAGCTACTGAATTTGATTTCATGATTGATTAAAGTTAGGAAGCGTTACTAGAACTAAAGATTTATCTCTTAGTTGTAATTAGACCAAATGGTTCACTGTCTAGATTTTATGTGGTTTTCATAAGAGATAACTTATTATAATATTCAAAACAAATAAGTAAATTAAAATGGAAATTGAAAAATGGAAAACTTAGTGCAGATATCTACAAAGTGAATTAGACTCCATGAAACAATAATTAGAAGATGCCAAAGAATTAATCAAACTTAACAAAGAGCAATTGAAAATTTGTTACAATCCCTCACTCTTTGATTAAAGTTCCGAAAGTAAAGCTGCTCTTGTACTCTTGAAATTCGTTCAGGAGGAAAATGAGTTTTTGAATCGTAAGGTAGAATCTTTGAGTGATGAGAGGAATATGGCTTTCGATAAAGTACTTATCTTATTAATTGAGGCATTCATTTCAGAATAAATTAATGAATCAAATCAACGAGTCGAATCACAATTAATCATTAATCTCAATAAAACAATCACAGACCTAAAGAAAAAGTTAAATGAGCATACATAAATGTAAAATGAAATGATGGGAACCATCTATTTAGAAAAACATGTATAAATTAATTAATTGAAGCTCGCACAACCAGATCATATTACAATGACATTTAACAATACAATTCAATAAATGAACACTATGTTACTTAAATAGAAACTATAAATAGAAGAACTTACTGAATAAAAGAATGATTTAGCTTAACTAAATTTTAGTTTATCAAATGAAATCCTAAAGATGAGAACACAAAGATTCACTCCCAGGAATCAAACTAAAACTTTCTGTATTATATATTGTTATTTTAAGTTAGTTCAAATGAGGATCCAACAAAATTCATCAATAATCTAGTTTAATGTAATGAATAAATATATTTAGTGCAAAAAAGATTATTTTTTGATGATGATTCTCTTGATGAAAAATAATAAATGCAATAATCAGCTGATTTTCACCCCTATTCTCGCCGTCCTTGCCCTAAAAAGTTAAAAGATAATAGAAACATGTTCCAAGTACGAATCAAGAACCAGAAAAATATATTCCTAAATTAGATTTAACAAAAGCATAATAAATACAATAGTTCAATATTAAAAGAATGTAAATCCTATCAAATAAATTAGCAAATGAAGGAGTTGAATAAAAGATATATATGTATGAATTGAAATATTTTAGGTTATAAGATGAATTATTAAGAACAAAGAATAAATATCATGCTTAATTAGTATTGAATTAATAATTAGATTTACAATTAACTGAACTTAATTTCTAAAATCAAGAACTCAAACATGTAAATGAAACACTTATCAAATCATATTAAATGTATGATGAGAAATGGGGTTGTATATATTAATAGTTCCAATTTTATAAAGAATTCTTCTTTAAGCATAAGGATTCAATTTAAACTTAAATATCATCACATAATGGACCTGAAGATTAATCACAATTTAGTATTATTGAACTTGAAAAAGTGTTGAATTCTTCAAAAATTTAACAAAAAAAGAATTCTTAAAAAACTAATGTCACAAATCCTGCATTGAGCATAATTAATTATTAAGATGACTTTCTTCATTAGTCTTCATGTAGACTACCTACTGAAAGACAAGAGGAAGCCACTAAATTATTGAATTAATAGTACAAGACATGTTTAATGATGATGGCGAAAGATGTTTTCCATATTGATTACTAAAATGCAAAAATTCAAAAAGCAGAAGGAAATTATGTCAAAATAAAAAGAAGCTACAGTAACACAATAGAATATTTCCCAATCTTCTGATTAATAATAATATTTAATATATGATTCTAAGAACAGAAAAAATTAATCAACTTTGTTTTGATTCAAAGGCTACCTAAGAACAAGTTACTTGCTTAACCACTCTTTATGTTCTAGCCATAACCATATTTTTTGGGTCTCTACTATACTTTTTACAAATCTCCAAATCAAACATAGTTTTGAGAGAAAGAAGCTCCAACATTTTAATAATCCAATGTATTGCCACATATGGATATCTTATTATTTATCCGATAACAATACTTGTATCAGATGATTACAAATACGATGACATCAGCTATATGATCATCATATTGTATAATTATATTTTATAAGTTTTATAGCACAATTCAAATACATTCCAATACTATGCTATTTATTTAGAGCCTGTAGATTTTTCTACGCCTTCAGTAAACCTTGGAGATGGTTAGTATTTTAAGGAGTCTACCTTATAGTTGCACTTTTCGCTCTATCAACTGCAATAGGATTTTTGTCTGTAGAAACAGAGTTCGAAAAGAACATATTTTTTGAAAAGAAGCATTAATCAAATGTCACAAGAATGCTATCAGTATTCCTATCTCAAATATTATTAATGATGTCACTTACTTTTGTGAAAAAAGTCAATGTACATTATATAAATTATACAGACATTTCAATAATTTGATTACATTGTTGCATTTCTTTTAGAAGTAATCACTTTTGGAGTAAAATCATATATGTATCGATTTAAGAATTTTGAAGATTGTAGTGAAGCTCACAAAATCCCCTTATATTATTATATTGACTGTTTGAAGGGAGTACTAATCCTAATCTGTTCAACTATAGCTCCACTTTTCTTTCAACATAAATCTGTTAGTGATTTTCCGTTTGAAATGCAATGTTAGAACTTTTATTTTTTCATTAATCAACCTAAATTTGTTGCAGTTTTCTATAAATTCCTCAAATATATAGATACTAAAAAAATATCTGAAAACTTTTCTGGATTTTAGTAAATTAATCTAATGACAGGAATCAATAACACTACAACCATATTTGAGGATTAGTCTTTATAAACTATATAATATTCTTTTGAGTAATGCTTTTTATACTTTATTTAATTGTCTTTGCTGTTCAGCGATGAAAAGTAAACTGAAAAAAATATATTTAATGAACTAAAACATTTCTTTTCTGACTAAGATACAAAATCTTAATTAAATTTTATTGTCCCTCATAAAGTAATGTAACAAATCGAATAAGAATTGAAAAATTCATATATAGATAATCGTATGTCAAACTCTGAATCATATTCAGATAGAAGTTTGGATTTTAAATAATTAAATTTAATTGAAATTGGTTGGTACATTAAGGATGTTTTATAAGATATTTTAAGAAATTGTTTTGAAAATTACTTCAAACGTACAGTTTCTTATCAAACTTTGTATTCAGAATGTGAAAAAAATAAATAAATATGGATTAGATTAGGGAAAATTGGTTTAACTAGTGCCAAAATTAATTGATTATATTATTTAATAAAAATCAGAATATTTTGCAAACTGAACATAGTTCTCTTTCATCTGTTTGGTTTCTATGCTTCAAATCTTCTCCCAATATATACACTACATCATTAAATGGCTGTATTATATGTTAGATGGATTTATTTTTAATATCGATTTGTTCATGATATTGTTATTCAATTTTCTTCTATCTTTCAATAATTTCTGACATTAATGTTATCCTCAAATCTGAAGGCATAGATAGTGTAAATCTAAATTATAAAAACTCTCACCTCAATTCAATTGGATTTGCACCATCAAAAGGAGCATCAGGGGCTTCATCCTTGTAATCCAAGGTTAGCATACATGGCTTTATTTGCTCTTTTGAATAGGTTTTAAGATCAAATGACACTAATACCTCATCTAAGCCCATATCTATACGGCTTAGTTCTTGGAATTCAGTTCCACCATCTATTCTTTTGCCAAGAACTGTGAAATGAAGAGTATTGCTTTCTGGTAAGATTGGGAAAGAACAAACTAAATCATCTCCATATGCATAAATTGATTTTTATTCTTATTGATTCATGGCAACTTTGTACTTAATTTTATAATATCTGAAGATATCAGTCTTTAAGCTTTTATGCCTTGTATAACTAATAGATAATCTGTTTGGTTGCTCAAACTTAATTTATTGATAATCCTTTAGAATTTAAACCTATTGTTATAGAGTCTATATTGAATCAGTAACAATTCGAAGATTTAGCTTGAAATCCATAATTATTAAATGAAAGAACATTATGGCTTACATGCATTCATTTACAAATTCATAAAAAGTAATTTCTTCATATAATTTTTATTCCTTTATTTCCTATTTCTAAGGTTTATGTCCCTTCATTACCAAATATTTATTTGATAAGACCTACCTACAAATATACAAATAATTTACCAAAGAAAACTATCATCTGAAATCTTATTCATGAATTCATCATTTAAATATTCATTCAAAGGATATCCCACTTATTACTGTAATAGTGTTAACTTTGTATTCATCTTATCTTCCTCCTATTTAATGATCGATTATCTAAGCTATTCCATGAATGTTATAAAAAACGAAATTAATAATATCAATCAGCAAACACTGTCAAAAGCCACTTTATCAGGATCCACTTCTTTTGCTAATGGATTCAATTCATAGACTGTATTTGCCAATTATTTTGATTGATGTGTTCTAATACCCTTTAATCCTATATGAGATATTCTTATAGGATCATTCACAGTTGATTTAATATACAGGATTAAGTTATTTACATTATCAAATTTAGAAATTTTGACTGCATTTGCATATAATCCATCTAAATTTGGACTTAGTATAAATTACTACATTATGAAAAAAATTACCTCTACACAAGGACCATCAATGATGCCAAAATCAACATTAGCTATATTTATGTATGCTTTCATTTAATTTGCAGCATTCTATTCACTATGACTAACAACATTAATTGATCTAATTCTCACTGTCTCATTAAAGGGAATAACAACTATTATTTCAGAATCTAAATCTGATTATACAAAGTGAACCTATATAAATGAGTTAATTACTTTGCTTTATTTTTCTTTGTCTGGTCTAATTATATGTTTAATATTCTAGGCTGTCTCATTCAAACATTAAACATGATCAATTTCTATCTAACCAAATAAATCATCAGCATCTTCATTGAACATGTATTCTGCACATCCACATTTAGGTCCATGTACATGCTACATTTATTTTTAATATAATTAAAAACAACTATTAACAAATTCATTCAATACTGAGTAATTCGACATTATCATTTTCTTAATTTTGGTCACTCGCTCTTCCAATCAACAGAGTATCAATTTAAACTTAATTTTAATTGATAGTACTAATCTTAGCCATATCCAATATCTTATTAAAGGTTTGATCTATGATTATATTTATACTTACTTAACTAAATTGAATTTGGGAAAAAAGCATGTAAACTATATTGATTATTTTAATCCTCCTTTAAAATATCTATTATTCCCAATGAATTTGAACAAAATAAATATTCTTTATGCAATTCAATCTAAGCGATTCTTAATGAATTTTAAAACACTTATTTTATTGTCATCGTATTCAAATCAAATGATAAAATTCTACTACTCTCCTCTTCAATATGCCAAAATAATAACAATATGTGAGAACTATCTTTATTGAGTTTCATATCAACTAAAGCATATTTTTATCCATTTAATTCATGAGGCATGAAATGCATTTATCCATTAACAAATACAACTAAATTTCCATTTTTTAATCCAATAAAATAAGAATCTTCTCCATTCTTATTAACTGTCAATACTGATTCTATAGGATTTTCAAAATTATAAACTCTTGGTGGGAGAGCTTTCTAATTATTAATTAAGAAGGCTCTTAGATATCCATCATTACTATATACAAATAAGAAACTATCTTTAATAAAGCAAGTTATTATATCCTTAATGCTTACCTCCAAAATTGTAAAATGTTAAAAGGAGCTCCAAATATTAGGATAAACTGCTATATTTCTTAAGGATATTTTAGTTGAACCATAACTTACAATCAAAATAAAAATACCATTTTCTATTTAATACCAAACTTTGTAAACTTTTTATGTATTTTCTGGTAATTGAACTACAGTTTTACTGTTAACATCAATTTTATCATGAATTTTATAGAATGCTATTTGATTTGTTTTGACTATTCCCACAACATTGAATTCTTTCACATAAATACATTACACAAAGTCTTAAATTTTTAATCCTTGAATATTTTCTAATATTTTTTTATCACAAGTTAATGATGCATTGTTATTATATCTATTATTATTGTTTCTGTTAAAATCATTGCCTTCTCTATTTCCTTATCCTTCAAATCTTCTTTAATTAAACTATCTAGGAGGAAATTATTATTATCCATCTTCTCTTTATTCAGATTTTTTATCAAATTATTGAAATCTATTAGATTGATATTACTATCTCTCACCTTGTTAATTAAATCTCCCTTAATTATTAAATCTATCTTTATTGAAGCCTTCTTATTAGTTATTGAATCTTCCTTACTAATTATTTCTCTCAAATCTATTGAAACCTCCTTCTTAGTTTTACCTTTATGGATTAAATCTCTCTGATTGATTATTATTTTATCCTTCTTATTAATTTCTATTGAACCTCTATTCTTAATTTTCAGGTTATCTGTTATTGAATTGTTAAGGTTAATTTTCCGGCTATCTTTAATTGTTATTGAATTGTTAGGGTTATCTTTTCTAAAATCCTTGAATCAAAATTTACTCATACCACCGAATTGAAATTATGGATTATTATTCCTTTATTAATTGACTGCTCCATCAGAATTTCTTCTTTGATGTCCTGCTTGAAACTTCTATTTCTCTGCCTCATCGTGTTTAAATTTACATTAATCTCCATTTCGACATGCTCCTTTTAGAAAAAAATTACAAATTCTTTAATTTTACATTAAATAATGGATCAATATCACTATTTATTCAAATATAGTCTCGTTGGTGACACTGCTGTTGGAAAATCCTAAATTATGGCAAGCTTCACAATAAATCAGTTTAGTGAAGACCATGATCCCACTATTGGTGTTGAATTTGGATCACGGCTTGTCGAAATCACAGGCAAATCAATTAAACTTCAGATCTGGGATACAGTATTAATTTATATAAACAAGGCTGGATTAGAGAACTTTCGTTAAATCACAAGATCATATTATAAAGCGTATTGTCTGAGTTTATTGTAGATCAATCGCAGTTTTTTTGGTGTTTGACCTAACTAAAAGATCGATCATCGATAACATCAACTATTGGTATAATGAAATTAAAGATAATGTGAGTGAGCACTCTCGCTTAATCTTAATCGGTAATAAGTCTGATTTGGTACAAGAGTATAATATTTGTTTATGTAGCCGCCAAATTACAAGAGAGGAGGCAGAAAAACTTGCATAGGAATACAAAATGCATTATTACGAAACATCAGCAAAAACAGGGCAAAATCTTACACAAATATTTGAAGAAGTTACCTTAGGGATTTTTAAGGAAATTGAAGCCAAAAGTATCGACCCTACATAACAAGTAATTATATAATTATAGTAGTTAAATGGGATTAAAGTAGGAGTAATGTAGGAGAATGAAAAATAATAAGATGCTAGTCAGGAATGATATTATATTGTCATATTCATGAAAATGCATTATATTTTGTATTCTTGCAATAAATTTTCTATTATTGGAGAATGTTTGAAATTTTCAGAAAAATAAAATTTCAACTTAATTTTGATGGATAGTACTAATTTTAGTCAACTTTATAAGCTTTTTATGTATTTTCTGGTAATTGAACTACAGTCTTACTGTTTACATCAATTTTATCACGAATTTTATAGTATGCTTATGAGTTGTTTTGATAATAACATTGAATTCTTTCACACAAATACATTACACAAAGCCTTCTTTGATGCCCACCTTAAAACTTCTATTTTTCTGCCTCATCGTGTTTAAATTTACACTAATCTCCATTTCGACATGCTACTTTAAGAAAAAAATTACAAATTCCTTAATTTAAAATTAAATAATGGATCAATATCACTATCTATTTAAATACCTTCTCGTTGGTGACAGTGCTGTGGGAAAATCCTAAATTATGACAAGTTACACAATAAATCAGTTTAGTGAAGACTACAATCCCACTATTGGTGTTGAATTTGGATCACGGTTGGTTGAAATCACTGGTAAATCTATCAAACTTATGATCTGGGACACAGTATTATTTATATAAACAAGGCTGGATCAGAGGACTTTCGCTCAGTCACAAGATCATATTATCAAGGGTATTGCCTGAGTTTATATTAGATCGATCGCATTTTTTTTGGTGTTCGACCTAACTAACAGATCGATCATCGATAACATCGACTATTGGTATAATGAAATTAAGAATACTGTGAGTAAGTTCTCTCACTTTATCTTAATCGGTAATAAGACAGATTTGGAACAAGAGTAAAATACTTGTTTATGTAGCCGCCAAGTTACAAGAGAGGAAGCAGAAAAAATTGCCTAAAAATACAAAATGCCTTATTATGAAACATCAGCAAAAACAGGCCAAAATCTTACACATATTTTTGAAGAAGTTGCTTAAGAAATTTTAGAGAAAATTAAAGCTAAAATAATCAACCCTACTTAACAAGTAATTGTATAATCTAAGTAGTTTAATGGGATGATTAAAGTAGGAGAATTGTAGGAAAATGAAAAATTATAAAATATTTATCAGGAATGATATTGCATAGATATATTCATAAATATGGATTTTATTTTTATGAAAACAATTTTCTATTATTGGAGAATGTTAAATAATTTTCAGAAAAATAGAAATGATGCAAGCTTTAGTTTACGAAAATAAAGCTATAGTTGTTAACTTCTTTGCATTCTTCTCTAAACTGAAGTAAATTATAGGTTATTGAAATTACAGATTCTTATTCCTTTATTAATTGACTGCTCCATCAGAATTTCTTCTTTGATGTCCTGCTTAAAACTTCTATTTTTCTGCCTCATCGTATTTAAATTTACATTAACCCCTCCTCTAAGAAAAAAATTACAAATTCAATAATTTTACATCTAATAATGGATCAATATCACTATTTATTCAAATATATTCTCGTTGGTGACAGTGGTGTAGGAAAATCCTAAATTATGGCAAGCTTCATGAAACATGAATTTATTTAAGACCACGTTCCAACTATTGGTGTTGAATTAGGAATACGATCAGTCGAAATCACTGCCAAATCTATTAAACTTCAGATCTGGGATACAGTATTAATTTAAATAAACAAGGCTGGATTAGAGACATTTCGTTCAATCACAAGATCATATTATATAGGGTATTGCCTGTATTTATAGTAGATCGATCGCAGTTTTTTTGGTGTTTGACATAACTAAAAGATCGATTATCGATAACATCGACCATTGGTATAATGAAATTAAGAATAATGTGAGTGAGTTCGCACACTTAATCTTAATCGGTAATAAGGCAGATTTTGAACAAGAGTAAAATATTTGTTTATGTAGCCGCCAAGTTAAAAGAGAGGAAGCAGAAAAACTTGCATAGGAATACAAAATGCATTATTACGAAACATCAGCAAAAACAGGCCAAAATATTATCCAACTATTTGAAGAAGTTACCTTAGGGATTGTTAAGGAAATTGAAGCTAAAATTATCGACCCTACTTAGCAAGTAATTGTATAATCATAGTAGTTAAATGGGATTAAAGTAGGAGTAATTTAGTAGAAAGAAAAATAATAAGATTCTAGTCAGGAATGATATTATATAGGTATATTCATAAAAATGCATTATTTCGTATACTTGCAATCAATTTTCTATTTTTCTGAAAATATTGGATAATTTTCAGAAAAATAATAATAATGCAATATTTTACCTATAATTTTATGCATTTTCAAATGAAGCTATAGTTGTTAATATCATTGTATTTTTCGCTCAATTTTAGTAAATTATATGTTAGAATCCAATAGAAAAATGTTTAAAGAAAATTCTTAAATTAAGTTTATAAGCATATCTTCTTATATTAAAATTAATGGATATTTATCACTTCCTTTTCAAGTTTGTGATTACTGGGAATACAACTGTCGGGAAAACTTGCATCACATTAAATTTTACAGAGAAAAAATTTTAATAGGAACATGACCCAACAATCGGTGTTGAATTCGGTAGTAAATTGGTGAACATTGATGATAAAATAATTAAGTACTAAATCTGGGATACGGTATGAATCAAGTTTAATTTTAAGACTGGGTAAGATAATTTCCGCCCGATAACGTAATCTTACTATGGAGGGTATTAGTATTTTTAAACATAGATCTATTGCCATTTTGTTTGTTTTGATCTAACCAAAAGGATAACGTTTGAAGAGGTTAAAAAGTGGTATGATGACGCTATGGAAAAGAATCATGAGTTCGTCGATATGACCTTGATTGGAAATAAATCGGATTTAGAGAAAGAGTATTAATTAATTTATAAAGTAGTCGTCAAGTAACATCCGATGAGGCCGAAAAATTTGCAAAAAAATATAATATGCATTATTATGAAATATCTGCCAAGACTGGAGAAAATATAGATTTAGTTTTAATTAAATAGGAAAAGAATTATTGAAAAATAGACACGAAAGCTATAGATTATACCTAAAACGTATTTTATTATTTAAATTAGAAATATGGAATTACAATAGGAAGTGCCTCTTATAAGAAAGATTTGGATCCAGGTATGATATAATATATAATCGATAATAAGGAGGATTTTGAAAAATTATAAAAATATTCAATAAATTCAATGATTCAATAATAAGTTATAACATTAAAATACCTCTTCATAGGAGATATGGGTGTAGGAAAAACCTCTCTTCTGTCAAATTACACAGAGTAAATATTTAAAGAAGAATACTGTCCTTCACTTGGAATGGAGTTTGGGAGTCGATAATTTTGAATAAATGACAAGAAAATTAAACTTTAACTTTGGGATGGTGTATGATCATTTTTTAATACTAGAACGGAGGCTAAAGTTGTTTTCTATCAGTCATAAGGTATTTTATAAGTAGTATGATTTCTTTAAAAATTAGAACAATTGG
>JMSD01000034.1:183020-236066 GCA_000715435.1 Paramecium caudatum
TTGATTTTACATTAATATAATTTAATCTCAAAATATGTTAGATTACTCAATAGGAAAAGATGCCAATATAGCATTTGTAAGCAATAAGATTTTCTACCTTTTACATGTCAATTATGTGGGGTGCATACTGCACAGAACATCGTACTCCAGAAGGACATGAATGCAATAAACTAGCAATCAAAAATAAGCAATCATATGCCCAATTTGCAATAAAGGAATTAGTTAGTCATCTAATGAGGATGAAAACTATGTTTGGGAAAAGCATTTCAGAACAGAATGCACATAAGAGTAATAGAGCAAAACCATCCCATGAAATAGCCCCTAAAACACTCACATCCTGATTACCTTTCCTTATTATTCGATATTTGTGCTTTTATCTTTATTACCAACACTTTACTACTTTGCCTTAGTAACCCAAAGTTGTCACCAAAAAAACTAAATTTACTTTTTATATTGAATAATAATCAATTCTTGTATCATCATCTCTTTTGTTATTTTACCAATATGATAAAAAAACTAGAACTGTAAAATAAAAAGTATAAATTACAAAGGAGGAATAAAATTCTATTGACCAACACTACAAAACTATTGATAATTTGAGAAAATTACATAAAAATGAATCATTTCCAGATAATTCCATTATTAAAGATAAATTGTTACAAGTTTATGAGCAACAAAAAATTGAATAATAAAATTAAAATGAAAAATAGGAATTAGATAAAATTGAAAATCAAAAGAAAATAAAAAATGATGAATTACGTGAAGCTGAAAAATGTATTGCAATTTTAACATCACTTTGTACTAAAGCAAAAAAAGGAAGTGGAAGGTTCACTACCTATGAAAGAAGTGCTGAAGAATAAAGTGCTTATATTGAATGTTAATCAAAATTAAAATCTTTAATTAAAAGTGACTTACTCAAAGATGAAGCAGATTAATATGGCAAATAATTGACTTAATTAATGAAAGATATTGATCATTGTAGTAAACCAAAGTGATAAGAATAATTAAAAATTTAAATTATTATATTATAAGAAATGTTTCAATATATGTTCTGATTTTTTATAGATTTGCTTAACCTGAGGATTTGCAAAAGAAAAGTTTGCGGCTATAAAATAATTGGCAATATAAGTATTTTAAAATAAACAAAAATGTGAAAAAAAGAATCAATCATTAAAATACAATAAAAGAAATACTTTTAAATATATATTCACAGATCTGATGCATAATGATATCATATATAATATAAATCTTTATTAAATAATATTAATGGATTAATACCATTTCCTATTTAAATTATCATTGTAGGAGATACAAGTGTAGGTAAATCCTGTTTGTTAAATTATACAGAAAAGAGATTCAATGAAGAACATGATACAACTATTGGAGTTGAATTTGGAAGTCAATTAGTTAAAATTGATGACAAGACATTAAGATCTAAATCTGGGATACTGTAACTATACATATATACAAGGCTGGATAAAGTTTTCGTTATTACAATCATATATAAAGGGTATAATGGTAATAACTAGATCGATTGGTGTTGTCCTTGTTTTTGATTTAACAAAAAAGGAAACCTTTTACAATGTAGTAAATGGTACAATTATATGGATTGATCTGAATTTGTAGAAATATGTTTAGTTGGAAATAAATTGGATTTAGAGCATGAGTAATTTACCATTCTATGAAGTCGTCAAGTGACTACAGCAGAAGCATAAGAATTTGCAAAGAACATAAAATGTATTATTATGAAACATCTGCAAAAACAGGCAAAATGTAGAAAAAGTATTTGAACAATAGCACAAAGAATACAGTAAAATTGATAGAAAATTATAGATTTAAATAAGAAGTATATCATATTTAAAAGGTGATGGAATTAAATTAGGTCCTTACTTTAAAATGCCAAAACTATAACAATACTCAAAAAATTAGACACTGGGAAATAGAGCCAAAGAAAAAAGACTGTTGTTGATTTTACATTAATATAATTTAATCTCAAAAAATATGTTAGATTACTCAATAGGAAAAAGATGCCAATATAGCATTTGTAAGCAATAAGATTTCTACCTTTACATGTCAATTATGTGGGGGTGCATACTGCACAGAACATCGTACTCCAGAAGGACATGAATGCAATAAACTAGCAATCAAAAAATAAGCAATCATATGCCCAATTTGCAATAAAGGAATTAGTTATTCATCTAATGAGGATGAAAACTATGTTTGGGAAAAGCATTTCAGAACAGAATGCACATAAGAGTAATAGAGCAAAAAGATGTGTCCAGCCTGTAAAGTTAAACTGACTCCATTAAATAGTGTTTAATGTAAGAGTTGTGGATTAGATGTTTGTTTGAAGCATAGACATTAAGATGATCATAACTGTGGAGTTCAAGAAGCATTTAAATACAAACAGGTCTAGATTCCTAAAAATTAAATTCTAGAAAAGTAATAGAAAATACAGTAGGAATATGTTCCTAGATAGGAAGAATCAAATAATTAAGGATAAGAGGTATGCCCCGTTTGTGGGAAGAAATTTCCATATATTATGTAGTTAATCAGACATTCAGAAATACACTGTACTTGATTTTATTATTCTATATAAAAACAATTCTCAAAAACTTGGATATTGTTGTTAAATTTGAAAGAATTTACATTCAATAAGCTTATTTTGAATCAAATTACTAATTTAACAACAATCAAATTCTTCAAATGAAGGAAGCAATTCCTAAAGTGGAATTTATCGTTACAGAAAATTTAATCCATATTAATTTAATGTGGTAATGTATGGGCTATCTTTTATTTTCTATCTAAATTTTATTTCTTAGTCTGATATTGATATTTTTGCTAATTTTTAATTTATATTTAATGCACAATTCCTTACAATAACCCATCTCAAATAATCGAAGACTTCTAAATTATCCTAGAATAATTATGATAATTAATTTTAGTCGAAATAGGTTAAGTTAATTTTTGAAATTTTATTTGACTTTTCATGCCACAACAAAATCGATTCTTTTTCAAATGTAAAGATGAATGGATGGCATTTGAAAAAACTACTACAATTTGTTTCCATAAATATATTATGAATCTATTAGTCTTCATGTGAATAGTGATCCATTTAAAAGGGTACAGGGAAATAAGTAGGTAATGTTCTGTTTTTCTATCTCATAAATTTTATGCAGTCTGCTTTTAACTTTTCTGATTAGAAGAATTCACTCAACTTTTTCTCCAAACTTTCTTAAATGTTCCATGAGATTTTTGTTTATTCAGGTATTTCAAATGACTATTATAATTGAATATAGAATTTGTCTTTGCTTTTGATAATGATATCAGAATAATTTTATTTTAACTACTATTTGTAAATAATATGTGTCTAAATTTTACTGATAAACTAAATTATTGCAATATTATACATCTGCTATAGATTCATGAATAGAAACAGAAAGTTGACGTCTATAAATGCCATCTAGAGTGAGTAGAGCAATTTAATACTAAATTTACCTGATAGTATTGTTAAAAAAGTAGCAAATATAGGTGAGAAAATATTCTTCTTTCTAAACATCTTTGATGAATTCTCCAATTTTGTTGCATTGATTCCTCATGAATGAGGGATTGACACGAAAGAGTAGATTAATTTTATCAACCAATTCAGGAAGCAGAGGAGTAAAAGTAGAAAAGTAAAATATTCCTGCAAAGAATTCTAAAGTGATTTTGTAGTCCTTATTTTCAAGTGTAATTTTTCGATCTAAAACACTCACTTGAAATTCCTCAGGTTGGTCAAACTTTAATAAGGTTTTGAAGATGTGCTTTGAGTCTTACTTCTCTTTATTGCAATATTTATTAAAAAAGCCAGGTAAGTAAGGAAAAGTAAGGCGAGTGTAAAGTCCATGGGATAATTGGACAGAGAAATAACATTTTTATGAAGGCATTGAAAAAAAGACATCACTGATCCCTTGAGCTGTATTTTCTATTTATTATTAGTATTATTTTCTTGGTGATATGAAATTCTACTATAGTTGTGATTTTACTTAGGACTTTTCTATCATACCATCCTTTGTCATATTGACTAATTTTTTGCATGAATTTAAGTAGGTTTTTTAAGCTTTTTCAAAAGCCTTAAAAAGATGACTAGACTCATGACTCAAGATGTCCATTTTATCGAGTTATGCACTCAGATATCCTAATGAGGTTTTGCTGACATCCCAAAAACTAATTTACTAATTTATCATATAATCATAAATATTGTTCGAGTTCAGAGATCTTGTCATATAATTCCTGTATTTATTGTTCCATTTTAGATTTCTATCTCATTAATCTAATCACATCCTTCTTCAATTTGTATTATTCCATAATGTTAGTAATATTATCCTCTTTTAATTGCTAATACTTGATTTAAAGTTTTTAAGAGAACTCAGAATAAATAACTTGTAGTTCCCTCTCATGCTTATCTGGGATAGTTGCCATCTCCTCTCTAATAATATTAACTTACTCTTTGATAGAAGGAATATTTTTTTGACAATCTTTAATGTAACTCTATCTAATGAATAAACTTACTTATATGTGCATCGGATTAGTTAGTCCTACCTTAGGTGTTTCATGGTCATGTACACTAGCATATCTCATGTTTATAGCAGGTAATAAGACTTATGATGTTTCATTAGTTGAAAGTCTTAGATCAAGGGATGAGTGAACTGAGAGTCTTGACTTAGGAAATTGATGGGACATAAGTGTTATGCTTCTATTTGATGATTGCTATGCTGAAAATAATGTTTTCATGTAATACGCATTTTATTTTTGTAATATAGCAGTTATCTGATATTGATTTGATTGTTCATTAAAATTAGTATATAGGCTGAGTGTAGAGTTTTGTTTATTGTATAAATGTTGTAAAATACTAGTATTGTTTCTAATCCGTTTTTGTATAATTTAATTAAATGAAGTATGTGTTATTAGCGACAGTGCTAGTCTTAGCACTCAGCACATCAAGTGAAGAGAGTGTTCTTCAATTGTTGGGAGAGTTGAAACACAATGCAGAATTAGAATTAGAGGGTTTAGAATTAGCATGGCAACGAAGAATTGCTGAAAAATAGTCTGTTTCTGATTCTCTAAATCAATCAGTCATCAATTAAAGAGCTGAATGCTAAAATAAATAAGACGATATCACATAGAAATAAAATGATATCTTAGCAAGTGAGAGTTTTATTAATTGGATGTTGGGAAGACAGAAGTCAAATGTTAAAAGAATTGGAGTTTTGGAAGCAAACATGTATTATTTAGAATATTTTAAGATGCGCATTGACAAACAACTATGTTAATGATATTAGAAACTACAGATATGCATTAGCAGTAGTTAAATTCTTACGTGAAGAACTTGTCCAATTGGAGTAAGGAGCATCCTTAGCTTAAATCACTTAGTTCCATGAAAGAATAACTAAATTCGTTAAGCTTTACAAAACAGGAACTCTCGTAAATTTGATCGAAAAAATTGATGATGGAGTCATTGTCCCTGAAATTGAATAAGGTACATTTGATGAAGTATCCCTCATTTAAAGATTGAGACCAAAAGCATTATCATAATTAGATTAATAGGAAGATGATGATAAAACTGATAATGCAGTTGTACTCATTCCTGGTTGTGATGATTCTATTAATACAGTTGTTGTTGTCTAAAATGATGATGGAAGTTCTAATTCTGGTGATGTTAATGTTAAAATCACAAATGGAGGAGCTACAACTAAACCAGTTGGTGGCAAATCAACTAGTGGATCAAGTGGATCTACTAAAAAACCATAACCAGCTACAGATCCAGTACATCATCATGAAGTAGTTCCTGAAGATGATGATGAAGAATCTACAGGAGATGATACTGAAGATGCTGATGATACTGAAGAAGCAACAGATGATACCGAAGAAGCAACAGATGATGGTGCAGAAGATTAAGGAGAAGATTCAGGTGAAGGAGAAACAGATAATGGTGAAGATGGAGAAGAATCTAGTGATGGTGAAGATACACATACTAATGGTGATGATGTTCATGGAGAAGAATCAGGTGAAGATGATGGTGAAGAACATGAATAAATTGCAATTGATGATTTCCATTAACCCCATGAATAACCCCATGAAGATCCAAAACCAATTATTATTGGTCCACATGTTGAAGGTGAAGAAGATTTCACTGATGATTGGGAAGTATAGTATAATAATAATTTAGGGATTTAAAAAATTATTAGATGCTATTGAAAAACATACAAAAAAATCACTTGAATAAAGTGCTAATGATGAAGTCAGATCAAGTTTAGGATTCGTTGATTTCAAATTACATGTTGAATTAGAAAATTAACATTTTGATAAAACTATTCAATATGAATAAGATTATTTGGTACTTGCTTCCCCTAATTTAGGTTAAATAAGTTAATTAATTGACTGGTAGAAGATAAGCAGCTATTTTATGTGGTGCCAGACTTAAGTAATTATAAGTTGCTTCATAAGTTGCTTAAAAAGTATAAATTATATTAAAGTAGGACATTGATGCTGCCAAATAATTCTATTTAGAATAAAAACAATTGAAACAAGAGGAAGTAAACACGTTTGACGATGTTTTCCGTATTTACACAACCCAAGTGAAAAATTGATTAATTACAAAAAATATTAAATGATCACTAGAACTAAATCAATTATTGTTCTCTTCGATGTTGATGGTACACTCACTAAATCAAGAAATCCTATCGAATAAAATATGGTTGATACTCTCAAATAATTAGTATCAAAATATTATGTTGGAATAGTAGGTGGATCAGATTTCCACAAAATTAAAGAATAAGTTGGATCAGAGAGTATTATTTATGTAATTTAGTAATTAATCTTGTTGATTATGTATTCTCAGAAAATGGACTTCATTCATTCAAAAATGGTTAACATTTTCATACTTAATCATTGAGCAAATTCATAGGTGAACAAAATTTACAAAAATTTCTTAATTTCACATTATTACAACTATCATAAATAGAATTACCACTAAAGAGAGGCACATTTATTGAGTATAGAAATGGAATGATAAATATATCACCTATTGGTAGAAATTGCTCACAATCAGAAAGGGATGATTTTGAAAAATATGATCATGAACATCAAGTTAGAAAATAATTGATAGAGAAATTAGAACAATAATTTGGAGATTTGAATTTCAAATATTCAATTGGAGGATAAATCAGTTTTGATGCATTCCCTAAAGGATGGGATAAAACTTATTGTTTGCAATTCTTAGACGAGTTCGAAAAAATTTACTTTTTTGGAGATAAAACATTTGAAGGAGGAAATGATCATGAAATCTACATTCATGATAGAACAATTGGACAATAAGTGAATAATCCAGAAGAAACAATTAAATATATTAATGAGTTATTTAATTTATGAAGTAAATTGGCTTAAAAAATCTATAAATGCACATTTATTTGGCTTCGAAACATTATTATTATAATGGATAGTACAGAACCTTACTAGCCTCCATACTATTATAGATGGTTGAACGGTATTACATAAACATGAATTAGGTGACGAATATGAAGAAATTATACTCAATTATCGTAGTTCTGGTTTTCCTATCGTCGACCATCATCCTTAAGAAATCTACATTGAACCTAAAAGTATTTCTTGGTTATCATGAGATGGCCAAATATATTTCTTAAAATAAGCCTCCCTAAGAACTCTTGGATTCCCTAGACTTTAAGATAGCACCAAGAAGAAGTTATTCAAGTGGAAGAAGATGAACTTCTAAACCTATATACCAAAACATAGTCCCAAAGTATCGTATATAGTTTGTAGTACTTCTTCATATTCTGATATTGCACATTATAGAATGCATATCGTGTAATTGTTTTCTAAAAAAGATGAAGAGGGTTTGTTATTATGTCATATATTATAAATATAAAATAAGTTATCTATAGATCCACCACCAAAGATTACATTAGAATTTACATTACAAGAATATGAAGACATTAGAAAGTGTAAGGACCGTTTATCTGAATGTATTTAAAGGTCCATGGATATTATTGGTGAAGTGTAAGAATTATAATTTCTTAATTAAATGGTAGATGATGATTAACAATATATTTTATAGAAGATTTATAGTAGAGAAGAAAGAATAGAATAAATTAATTTATTTGATAAAATGATCATATCTTACACGAAATATATTAAGGCCCTAGAAGAAAGTTATGAAGTTATATAGAGATATGATGATATATGAATTTATTAATATATTACTTAATTAAAATTATAACACAAAATTAATTACGCATTATTGGTTTATGGGGTACAAAAATTTCTCATTTAGCAACAGTTTAATTTTGAATAATATGGCAATAAAAATAAAATGAAAGCAATCTATATGATTATAGTTTTTGTTGGTCTAGTATCTGGAATGACATTCAGTATCTTAGATAGATGTGCCTGTGGCTCCTATACCCTAGAAGACCTTTGTTTGACATCTGGATACTGTTCTTGGGTTAATAAGGCCTGTGTTGATCTCTAATGTTCAACCTTAGATTCATCTACTTGTTATGAAGAATAGACTGAATTCAAATGTTAATGGAATAATGGAAAATGTTAAAGTAAAACATATACTTGCAGTGATATAACTTAACATGATCAATGTAACATAGTCTATGGTAATAATTGCACATGGAAAAACTCCACTAACTCGTGTGTTGACTTTACCTGTACAGGAATAGAGGAAATGTTTTGTAATCCATTATTATGCTCATTTGTAAATGGAACGTGTGGAGATCCAAAAACTATTGATTGTTCAACTGTCACTAACTGTACTGGTACACATTCTGGAACTGGATAAGCTTGTATAGTTAATGACAATGGTGAATGTAAATAATATAATATATTACCAATGGATTGTACAGATTATGGAGATTTAAAATAATATTGTTAAGAAATGTGCAATTATGATGCTTCATAGAAGACATGCAAAACTAAAACATGTTCTGATTTTACTTAAAAAGACAATTGTACTTATATAAGAGATTTATATATGTTAACTGCAACAACATGTTATTGGGATGGTTCAAAATGCTAAGAAGCAGCTGCAACAAATATTGAGTCTTTCACAATTCAACCATGCATCAATTCTACATATAATCATTATGCCTGGGATTTTAGTGGATCTAAGTGTGTGTCATGTCAAAGTTTGTCAGCAGATCCTTATTTTCAAACTGTCAGTAAATCTTTGAGTAAACTCAAAGATTTAGGCAGCAGCTATGAAATGATATTGATGTCCTTGTTAACAGTATTATTCTTTGATTGAAATATAATAATCATTAAGAATAAATGAATATTATATAAATATCTATGATTATGATTAAAATGTCAACTGTACACTCTTTGATTAAATAATGTTAAGCCTAATAGTTTGTTTGATAGTTTTTATTTAATATTTGAATGAATAATAAATAAAGTATAATAATTCTGTCACCAAAATTTTTTTGTTAATTCTATAAGAAGAAACTTGATTTTTATTTAATATAATAAGCCATAATTAAACTCAAAATTAAGCTCTAACAATTCTTTATGCTAAATTAGCTTGATAACGTATATTTATCAATTAATTAATCAATATATAACTTTTTTATTATTAAATTTCCGTACGCACTGATTTGTAATACGCACTATGAATTGTAATTGAATTTTCCATTTTTCAGCAGTTTCAGATATGTTCAAGTTGACAATAATATAATATGAGAACCATGTTTCTTGTGATTGCTCTTATAACTCTAGTTTAGGGTACTACCTTCAGTTTGAAGAATTATTGCTCTTGTAGTGAATATACTTCAAACGATGTTTGTTCAAATATTGGGTATTGCTCTTGGATCAATAATACTTGTGTAGATTTACAGTGTTCTACAGTCACATCAGCTAAATGTGATGCAGAAAATACAATGTATAAATGTGGATGGAATTCATCAACAAGTACATGTGAGAGCAAGTCCTATTCTTGCAATGATATTACCACAAGTAGTGATTGCAAATCCAAATATGGTTTGGATTGCGTATGGAAGACATCTACAAACAAATGTATAAATTTTACATGCACTGGAATTGACTCAAGTAAATGTGACACAGGCCGATGTTCAAATATAAATGGTACTTGTGGAGAACCTCAGAATGTTGATTGCACAACTTTAAGCCAAACTGTCTGCTAAAGTGGTATTCACAATGGATATGGAAAAATTTGTTTCCCTAATGATAGTGGTACTTGTAAAGAATATAATGTACAACCAGAGAATTGTGGAGATTATGGAGATTTGATGATTTATTGTATGATGATATGTAGCTATGATGAAACAACAAAAACTTGTAGTAAGAACTCGTGTTCAAAATAATAATCACAATCAGCTTGCGAAATAATGGTTGATTACTATGAATTGTCAATTACACCTTGTTATTGGACTGGAACTACATGCTAAGATGCCACAGATACATAAATTTCATAATATAATTTAGAAAATTGCCTTATTAATACTATGCTACACTATGCTTGGAATGCTGATTCCCAAAAATGTATGGCTTGTTCTAGTTATACATCAAATCCAGCAATAAATGGAAGTAATGTATTATTTTCACTTATTTTGACAATATTATTCATGAATTGAATATATAAATATTACATAATATTAATAGGGCTTTTATCATAAAATATATCGAATTCTAAAGATAATCAACAACTGTATGCTTTAATGTTGGATATTACTCATGGATCAATAACGCTATAATTATATTATAATTAAATCATATAAATATTTTCAATTCTAATAAAATACAAAATAAAATCATATATGATCATTAATTATCAAAATACTATTTATAAATTTTAATAGTCTTTGATAATATTTTTTAGGGTCATGACATGATATTTATTATCCTTTTCTACCGAAATATATTTTATAATAAAACTCTAATTTCTTTTTTAAAGTGAATTTTTGAGTAAAATCAATCAAACCAAAGCAATATGTCTTCTTTTTATTTGTAAATATTCTTTTGCCTGTTTTCATTTTTTCTGTTGATACTGCCTAACAAAAGTGAGTAATCCATTATTTGATGTTTTAATAAAAATTTTAAATCCTTCTTCAAGATATTATATAACTAATCTCTTGATCCTTCTTTTAAATGAATAAACAAATCAGTTGATTAAATAAAATTTACATCTTTTAACACATAATCAGATGGTTTATATGTAACTAAAGAATGACTAATTTCTTCTATTTAATCTGGTCCACATTAAGTTTGTCTGTCTACAAGACTACCTTTTAAATCATAAATAATTCTCTTTTTAGTCATATGTTAAAAGATATTTTCCATCATCATTAGATGAATTTACTAAAATCCTTCAATCTAAACAGTAAATATTCCATACACTGTACTTAATAATGATTTCTATTCTTCAATATGTTCATAATAGTGAGGAAGGACTACTATATGTATTTTAATACTTTCTAAGAAAAATTCTAATTCCGAATATTAAATTGTCTTTAATATTAAAGAGTCGTCATATGAATAAAATATAAGTGAACCGCTTCTACCCATTGTTTCTTATGTATCTTGAATTTACTTTTCATTCAAATCTAATCTTAAAGATTGTTATATTTAAGTTTTATTTTCTCGAATCTTTTAAAATACAAATGGTGCATATTCAGTAATTTATGAATTAAGTATCAATTCATTCTACCATATTAATGTTTACCTTGTTGAATCATTATTACAATTAACTTAATGTTTAAAATAATTCAATTTCTGTACATTCTTTTATTTAAACGATGATCCATCTATATGATTTATATCACTTTCAACAATAGTGGCTATTGCAGTCAAAATATTTCTGACTATTTCATATTAATTAGATTTTTGTTCTATTTAAATCAAAGGTAGTTGAGAGTCTTCAAAAACTTCATCATAATTGAGACTAAATTAGTATAATAAATTACTCATAATTATCTTACCATTTTCTCTTACATTTAAGTGTTTCTAAGAGTAACTATGCTCTATCTTTAAAATAAGGTTCCCGTAATCTGATTATTAAAAATATGGTGGCTAAATAATTATGATTCATACGGTGTAACAATAATATAGCAAAACAAAGATGAAGCCAAAAATCATCAGCCGACTCTACATCTTCTTATCCTGCTTTCCATGGTATCAATTTCACACTCCACATAATCAATACTGTTATGAGTAATATCTAAATTTAAAGTAATTTTACAATATGATTTTTAAATAACTTTTGTCGATTTTTCAAGACCTATTTATTTATTTTTTTCATTCGAATCATATGTCTATATCCAAAGTAAATTGAGGTTATTAATGAGAATAATAGTATGAGAATTTGAAAAATAATATACCTAGGAAATTCCATAATTAACCCGAAAGAACCCTAATATTTACACATTATATCTATAGACTTCCATTCTAAACTAGCAATTACAGCAGTTGATATTAAAACGAAAAAATGATATGCTATCACTTTTTATTTAGTGTTCCAGAAAGGTCTTTGTAAAGAGATAATAAAATCTACAGTAAGTACTATATAATAATTTAATTAGGCAAGGAATGCTAACAAAATTATATATTAATTTATTTGGCAGATAGATTCATTGAATTCCATATTGAATTTATCAAAAATATACAGTGATTCTATTCGGTATAAATAAAAATAGGTATTAAAAAACTCTATTGTTTTCTTAAAATCAATGCTATCTAAAAACAATTAATAACAAACTATCATTTCAAGTAAACCTATTTATAAGAATCAGTTTTACAAATTATCATAAATACTTAAGCAGGGTGATGTCGGCATTTAGGTGAAAATTAATATATGATGGGAATTACAGACCCACAACATAATGAAAATATAAGGATGATTCCGTATAAATAAGGCCATATTGAATCCAAAGAAATCATAGAATTCTTATAGAAAAATTATATTATTTAAATCAAAAAATCACATACTTGATGTTTTCATTTTATGAGTTGACTTTTTAATTCTTTCTGTTTATTCATCTTTTATAAGTGTTCTAAGTCTAATATTTCTTTTAGTTAAATTTGGAGGTAAGATATTTTTATCATTGTATTGTTTATCATAAAATTATTAGACAAAGCATTTAACGGCATCATCATTTTAATCAATTTAACTTGGTTAACGAGTATGTGAATTGGAAGGTGTAAATAAATATTATGATGAATTGAACTCTTCTGCTAAATCTATTTTCTAATGATTCAATGTTAATAGAGGTTCTTTTATTTTTGTAGATCTAGTATCTAAATCTTCACTTACTGGAGTCTAAGATTATAATTATAATATAAAATTGGCTTCCTTAGTCATATTTGAGAATGTTCCTTGACGTTTAAGTGATCGAGTTGGAGTGAGAAAAGATTATTTTTCAGTTTTACACTTAGTTTTTTAGTTCAAAACAGGATCAAAATTCAGGTTCAAATCACTTACTGGTCCTTATCTCTATGTTCCAACATATTCAGCAAGTGCATACAATCTTAAATCACCTAATTCATAATATTTCTTAGGTTTTTGCTAATTATCTCTTAGTTCTTCTGATATTTTTCGTATCCTCTCAATACTATTCTTACTAAAAACATCAATCTTTGGCGGTTCCATTGATTGAGCATAATTTTTGACTGCTAACATTTTCTATAACAATGCTGCATTCTTCTTCTTTTCATATTGTAAATATTATTTCAATATTGCTTTTTCAGCTTATGTAGATTCTTCATACATGTCTTGATTACATAAATAATACCTTTTGAATCCTTGAATCCACTTCCTAAATCATATTTCATCATAAAGCCTGGCATCCATCCCTTTTCTCCTTATAAACGATTAGGTAGTATCTTTAGAACCTTATGTCCTGGAGGTCCAATGGAATTTTATGTTGAATCAATCTTAATAGATGTTAAAATTACTTTACAAAAATTTTTTCGACAAAATTATCTTGCTTAATCCTTTTCACAGCCTTCTTCCCTTAACTTTAGATACAACATTACGTTAGAGTAATTGTTAGTGATATTTAGTTTTGTGCACATTAATTTTTATTAATGACTGAAGAAATTGAACCACATATCGCCAGGAAATTCGAAATCATATAAAAGTTAGGTAAAGGAGCATACGGAATTGTTTGGAAAGCAGTTGATAAAAAATTGAAAACGGTACCATTACTTATATACAGGTTGTTGCTTTGAAAAAAATATTCGATGCTTTTCACAATGCTACCGATGCACAAAGAACCTTTCGTGAGATTATGTTTTTGTAGGAATTGAATGGCCATGAGAACATCGTTCGACTTCTCAATATTATCAAGGCAGAGAACAATAAGGACATTTATTTAGTATTCGATTACATGGAAACAGATTTACATGCTGTTATTGTATGTTGGTTATATATCCTTAGAGAGCAGGAATTCTAGAAGAAATACATAAGAAATTTATTGTCTATTAAATTTTAAAGGCACTTAAATACATTCACTCCGGTGAATTGATACATAGAGACCTCAAACCTTCGAATATTCTGTTGAATTCAGAATGCCATATGAAATTAGCTGACTTCGGACTCGCAAGAAGCATTGCACTCAATGAAGAGGATAGTAGTACTTAAACAGCTAACTTAGCTCCTCCCGTTCTAACCGAATACGTTGCCACAAGGTGGTACAGAGCACCAGAGATACTTTTAGGATCTACAAATTATACAAAAGCAGTTGATATGTGGAGTATTGGATGTATCATTGGAGAATTGGTTGTTGGGAAAGCAATCTTTCCAGGAACTTCCACATTAAATTAGATTGAAAGAATATTGGAACTAATTGGCAAACCATCTGATTAAGATGTAGAATCTTTAGAGTCTCCATTAGCAGCCAATATTCTTGCTTCAGTAACTGTTACTAAGAGAAGATCATTTTAATAATTTTTCTAAGGGGCAAGTGATGATTGTCTTGATATGTTGAGGAAGTAATATAATATTTAATAAGATTACTACAATTCAATCCAAAATTGAGATTAAATGTTGATTAGGCTATTAAACATAAATATGTTAAAGAATTTTGGTCACCTGAAGAAGAAATTGTATGCCCTGAACCAATCAAAATACCCATGAATGATAATAAGAAGTTCTCCATAAAAGAATATAGAGAAGCATTATACAATGATATCAATAGAAGAAAGAAAGAATAAAGAAAGAAATGGTAAGCAAAATATTTACAATAATTGGGAATGAATCCTGATGAATTAATAGATGGAAATCAATTCATCAATTAAGCTGAATAACAATAGCAATCAGCTTCATTTTTCTAAACCTCTGGGAAAGTAGTAAATCCAAATAGCAGTTAAGTGGTTTAAAAATCAAATATTGAAGAAATATAATCAATTATTAGATAACAATAGATGCAATCACAATAATTAAAGAAATCATAGAGTTAAGCAACAGTATAACCAGCATAGAAATTGACAAGTCAAAAGAGTGCATCCAGTATTGTTGCATAGATGTATAACAATTTTCAAGGATAAGATGCTAAGTTCCATTAATAATAACAATTTCTGTAATAACAACTGTAGCAATTGCAACAAAAATCACTAAAGAAAAAGACATGATTATTAATTTAATAATTTACACACGTAAATGGCTGACGAAAGAAAACTATTCGAAAAACAGTTCCATTCTCTCTACAATCATTACCATTCAAAGAAAAGTGGTTTTAAGATCAAGGAAGCCATCTTCCTAAACTAATAAAAGATACAAATCTTCAAGGGAGAAGATTTCATTAAATTTACTACAACCAATTTCTCATAAATTGAACCACTTGTCCCTGAAAGATAGAAAGATGCTCAATCATTAGCCAGATATCTAATTGAAAATAAAATTATTTTGAGATTAGATAGACATCCAGAAGATCCACAAAAAAGATGGCCAAGAAAATTAGTCCTAATTAAGGTATGATGTTCCATTAAAAAGAATTAAACATTTGCAGAAGAAGGTTTCTTTACTTGGAATATTGTTGTAAAGAACAAAATGAATAATGTCAAAATGACCATGATTTTATTATTGGTATTCCTTGTATGTCTCTACCCCATTTGGCCATTTGCTTTTAAATATGGAATATTCAAGTTAACACTCTATTTATGTGTGTTTTTTACAGGTCTTTTAGTGGTCAGATTGATTGTTTATATCGTATCAAGACTTTTTGGTTATAGTTTTTGGATTTTACCAAATATCAATGATGATGTAATATTTATACTATCATAGACATAAGGAATTTTAGGATCATTTAAACCTCTATATTCAATATATAAATTCACTGATGGAACTTTGGAAATATTATTAAGACTAATTGGAATAATTTCATTTATTGGATTAATATACTTTATTATTTAAGAACCTCAATATATTACAGGATTTTAAGAAGCAAGTGGACAAACTATTGATGATATTCTCGATTGGGGTAAAGAGAAATTAGAAGGAAAACAAGTAATTTATGTTCTCAATCAAGGAACCACTACATCGAAGAGCAATTCCAGATTTGAGTGATTTAATGAAAGAAGCAGAATAGGATTTGTAAAACAGTACAGAGACCAATACGACATAAAGTGACTTGTGAATATTTCTTAATTTATTAAATAATTAACAGATTCATGCCTTAAGAAGACATTGTACAAAAATTATTATAGAGAATACAAATATTGGTTGATGAAGTTGAAACTCTAACTGCCTTAGTAGATAGCAATGCTATTGAACAATAAGAAATGAATCAAAAATACTAGAATCTAATGGAATTGTATAAGTAAAAGGAATAGGAATGTGCTGATGCTTAGAGCAAATTACATTAACAATTTAGTAATTTATATATTACAATCATAGAAAGTAACATAAAAGAACATTTAACATAAATAACTGAAGAGAAACACCATATAACGTAAATATTAGCATAAAGACACGATATGCCAGAATCATAAAATCAAGCCTTATATCAACTGTGTCAATAGAAAACAGCTGAAAACCAACTTTTAAGAAATAGACTAGATCAAATGGAATAAGAGAATGCATTTTTACACTCTGAAAACATTAGATTGAGAACATACATACAACATGAAAAAATGTTTAGATAATTGGAATATTTTAATGGAAATTACACACCATAAGTAGTTCAACCAGGTTAGAGTGTTGAAGTACCATAAGTAAAATTGGATCCATTGTATGAATAGAAGTATTTGTAGGAGTACATACAATCACGTTGAATATAATTATAATTATTAATGATGTTCTTATAGTAGAAGATGAAGGATAGTAGGTATTCCAAACTTGTATTAAGATTGGAACCAATATAATTGAAATTTAGTCCAAAAGAGCCTCGACAATAGACACCCGAAGCATTAGCAAAAATTGGATTGTTCAACAGTACTCAATTTCACAGAAAGAAATCACTAGAGAAACGAAAATTGAGTAGTCAAGCAGAGGGCAAAAGACCTGCATCAAGTGTACAAAGAATACCAAGAACAGCATTTCTAAAGAACACCTTTGCTTCCCAATATGTGGTATTGTAATAGTTAGAAACAGGCAGTTCTTTTGTGAAAATGGAAACAATGGAGCACTAGTTCGTAAGATTATGCAAACTAGAGGATGGTTTATTGAGTAGTAAACAAGCTTTAAGTATTATGTTTGAATATTTTAGTGTCAATTTAATCTGGAAGTAATCTAATAAAGGATTTAACTATACAACATTAACTTAAAAGAAAGCATGCATAAATCATCTTGAACATCATCATGAAATATCTAATAAAAATAAATTACATGACAACCTTAAAATGCATTGTCAACGAACTAAATTAAATATGGATGAATTTGTTCCAATTACTTTTACAATTAACTTAGACTCAATGACTCTATAATGGGATCTAAAGAAATTTGTTGATTATTTCATTTCAATTAAAAAAGAAGGTCATTAAAGAAATGTTTGGTTACTCAAACCACCAGATTTGAATAGAGGAAGAGGCATCTAACTATTTTCTGATCTTCGAGTCTTTATCAATTAAGTTGAAGAATTCTGCAAATAAAGAAATATAACCAAGAATCCTTAAAATACATCTAAAGGTGCTAGAGGTGTAACAATTACCTACCCAGATGCAAATGAAAGTAATTAAATATTATAATTGAAAGAGTCTGGCTAAGCATCTATTAGTTTTACAATTGAATAAACTCAAAATATGGATAGAATAATTGTATTGTAGAAATATCTTGAAACACCCCTACTATATAATGGTCGTAAATTTGATTTTAGAGTATGGGTATTGGTTGATCATACTGCTAAATATTATTTCTTTAAAGAAGGGTACTCTAATTATTTATGTAGATATTTACGTTTAGCAAGTGAATAATTTGATGTTAATAATTTAAGATCATTGTACATTCACTTAACGAATAATGCAGTATAGAAAAATCATCCAAATTATGGAAAATATGAATTAGGGAATTAATTGAGTTTATAGGATTTATAACATTACTTGAATTAGTAAAGAAACTCTAAAGTTACTAGTTCTGGGATTGTAACTAGAATGAAAGAGTTGATTCACTAAACAATTTATTGTGCTGGCTCTAAATTGCGTGACAGTTGATATATGTATCATAATTTTTTAGATCGCAAGGATTTTCAATTTGAAGTATTTGGGTATGATTTCATGGTTGACAAAAATGGTCATATTTGGTTAATAGAAATCAATACAAATCCATGTATTGAAGAGAGTTCACCATTATTATAAAAACTTATTCCACGCATGTTAAGTATTATATATTTAAATTTAGATGATGCATTTCGTTTAACTATAGATAAGATATTCTCACCCTTCAAAACCACTTAGGAAAACTTTCTTCCTAATTTACATGATTTTGCAATTCCAGGATATAATGATAAAGATAATTTATGGGACTACATGGGCCAAATATGATTTTAAGAAATCAATAATATTAAAAACACTTAAAATAAAAATGGGTATTCAATGTTCTAAACGTAAGGAGCGACAACCTGAAAAGGTCATAATTACTAAAACACCTAACACACAATAGAAGTCTTTGAGCACTACTAAAGAAGCTTTAGACTATTGTGATAGTGTATCATTAGCTAACTTGATGAGAACTAAACCAATCAAAACATACATAGCTGAACAGATTGAAAAACAATAAATCTATTTAGATTCATGTGATAAATTGGCTGAAAGAATAGAAGCAAAGTCTCAAGTCATTCTTAGATCTTACAATCACTTTACTGAGAAAGCACTTAAAATTAAGTTAAAGGTTATGGATTTCTACAAAAATGAGTATCTTAATTACATGAATACCAATTTAGATACTCCATAAAACTTACAATTAGTACAAAAAGAAACAATTCAAGTACATATTATTATAATGTTAGTTATTAGTGGAAACGACCATTATTTTAAATTCTCTCATGGATAAGAACTTTGATGATGAAACAGAAGTATGGTGGGGTAATGGATACTTTGATGAAAGAATCAATTAACTAGCTCTTGCTGATAGTTAAGATAATTCAGATAAAATTGTATCCCCCATTTTTTCATACATATCGGCTTTAAAACATAAAATCAACTAAATAATACCACCTATGACTGCTTAACCTAAATCCATTGCTAATAGTGCAGCCATTGCTAATGTGCATCTTACACAATTTTATAAGGATCTCAAATTAGAATTCGTTAAAAAAGCTGATGAAGAAGAGATCATCAGTTGATATTTAGAATATAAAAAGTCTCAATTTAACTATATATATATCATTATGTCTATTAGTGGTCTTGGTGTTAAGATGGCAGCAAAACCTCCACATTACACACTGGACACTTTTTATGATTTAGTAACCATGCCTTTATGCATTACGAATGATACATATGATGGCATGGTAATTATCGATATACGTTTTATGTTTGTATTTGATCATAACAAATTGTACATCTATAATGAAATATTAATATTACATTTCTTCAACTCCATCATAATCATTTTTAGTATGCTCAGGAATTTCTAATATCTATTCTTCCGTTAATCCAACATTTTGATGACTACAATTTATATTCAATTTTACCCTATTCTTTCTTACAAATTCAATATTTATTCATATGTCATATTGTCTATATTTACATTCATTTAACTCTATGCTTATTAATTTAGATATTGCATTTCTTATACAATAGATTCATGCATTCCCAGTTATAATAATATTTGTCTAAGTTCTTCAAGTTGTAAAAAAGGTACATTCTATTCTATTTTCATATTTGAACATACGTTAAGCATCAGTATATCGACCATAAAAGTAATTTAAAGCATCAATTATACGTCTTTTATACATCTTCTTTTTCTCCCTGCAACTGCGATATTTAGTTGAAACCTATTGGAATTTAGTTTAAGTATCCTTTACTCTTATCCAATATTCAGATACAGTCTAAATTCATAATAATGTTTACTTAATTAGCTTTACGTAATCTTTATTCTAGTAACTCATTGTGCTTCTTTAGCTCTGCTATTTAATTTTAAAGGAGTTTAATTTCAGATGTCTAATCTGCCAACTTCTATTCCAATGCTAATATTGTTATAATTATTACTATCTTATGTTTATGGCATCTAACTTAAATTATTCTTAAAATTAGGGCTCAATTTAAATGTCTAGACTATTGATGACATTCATATATACTCCTAAACACTTATCTATTGTTTTTATTATTTTTTTGTTGCTATTACTCTTTAGCAAATTATGGAGTCTACACTTTATTTGATGATGGTGGGCGAAAAATGTTACTATTGTTATTCATATATTTAATAATTTAAAAAGCAAACAATTTATCATTTCTATCCTCCCTACAACACACCTACTACTTCTACTACACTTTCCCTATGTTATACCCCCTATACTATTAGAGTATGTGACACAGGTTTACGACATAAATAACACAGATCACTCTTAGAAAGCAGTTACTCTGAGCATTCTTAACATAAACCCCCATGTCCACATGGTTAATTGATCATATTACTTTCCTTCTCATAACATACCAAACATAATTAATTTGATTTAGGTATGCCTCCCCTACTAGAAAGTTCTGGTCCCATACTTTCACTCACTTCCAACTTCAAACGGGGAGATGATAACAATTAATCAAAACGTTTTGTTTGATCTTCATCGAAGTCTTACGAAGGTGGACTTTTCTTCATTACTTCTCGTTTCCTTAAATCAGAAAAACTTATAGAACGAAATTTCTTATCTTAACTTAACACAGAAGTTATTGGCTGTTTTTAATTTTCAATCTACTCTTACTTTTTAAAATATGTTGCTGATAATTTCACCATAAATTATGGTACCTTACTAATACTTATTCTATGAATTTTTTTCATCTTCTCTTTAAATGTTTATTCTGCAGGTCTCTAATCTTCATTTGTTGGTAAATTTTCAGATATATTTAAAAATTATCTAAATTATTCATAATTTACATTAAAGTTTCTTTATTTCTAAAATAGAATACTCCCTCCAATGCATAATATAAAATTGTTGTTATGAATGCTATCAAATTTATTGAACTAATCCCATAATCTAATACCAATCCCAATCCTATAAATGTTGATGCTGACATTGCAATAAAACCAACAAATATCAAATTCACCCATACACTTCCATAAACTTATTTAATTTAAATTTACTTAATGGAACTCTATTCTCCAATTTACTGTTACAACACTTCATCAGTAAATCTATAAACAAACTAACTCAATTTATGCAATACCATATTTCTATCAACATCATTATTGCTATACAAAACCAAACTATTATTAGAGTTTGCATCCATTTCCAATTTATTTGGTTACTCCACTTTAATGTTACGAAAACTATCTACAATGCCCCAATACTTTTTAGAGCAGAAACCAACTAAACATAGCTCATATATTACTATCTCTTAAATTTATTTAGATTACTCTGAATTGCTATTTTCTAAACTTGACCTACTTATAAGAACTGTTATGGCCAATATTACAAATTGAAATACTAACAATGTATAACTAATAAAATTAATATTGATTGGTGAAACTTCCCTATTATACACAATTCCAAGTAAAAATGTTATAAGAATTGTGCTCTCCAATACCGTAAAACAGCAATACGAATTAATCCTTATTAATTACACACATACCCTTTTGTGGAAAGTAATTTAGATATCATAAAAGCAAATTATGCAGTACATGCATAAATTATAATTACTTTGTAATCCCATCCAAAAGTAATATTTGAATTGAATAAAAAGCAAAATCCCATAAATAGAGTCACTAATAAAAATATCTTGTTCACTTTAATAAATACAGATTATAAATCTTATTTTGCTCTCGCCCTCTAAAGCTCTGTTTCTAATTCAATTTATGATGATTATTGTTGCATTATTAATATCAGTCTGATTTTTTATTTTTTATAAAAATGGGGAATTCATGTTGTGCTTCTAAAGATTTCACTTAACTAGTCAGAAATTAAGAACTCTTACATTAAACATCTAGTCGTCTTATTAGTCACAAAAGATTGTACAGTAATGAAAATCTCATGTCTTCTGAAAATGAGGATGAAAATAAACCCATCAAACAGTACCCCACTATTACAACAATGAGTAAAATTGAATTGGATTATTTGCAAACTTCATTCGTGAATCGAACCAGAAAATAAAATAACGGCCCAATGTATCAAAGTTTGATGGAAAGAAGGTCAATTCGAATTAACTACGATAGTTTTGTCACTCTAAAATAAAGAAAGTTTGAGGATCATTATGATGTGATAGATAAGATTGGTTCAGGGTCGTATGGCAATGTTTGGAAAGTCAAGCACAAACAAACTGGACTGATTAGGGCTATGAAATAAATTAAAAGAGCCTCATTAATATTAGAGGACTAAAAAAGAATGCTTTCAGAAATCAATATACTGAAATCCTTAGATCATCCTAATATAGTCAAAGTTTATGAATGTTATGCAGATGATATTTGCTATTTCATCATTACAGAGTAAGAGTACATTAATTTTAGATTTCTTCCTGGAGGAGAACTCTTTAATAGGATAAAAAAGCTTAATATTTTTAATGAAAGATGTGCTGCTGATTACATGAGATAAATTTTAAGGGCTATATCTTATTGTCATGAAAAGAAAATTGTACATAGAGACATTAAACCTGAAAACATTTTACTTGATGTTGATCATCATACATTAAAAGTAATTGATTTTGGTACATCAAGAGAATTCAATTACGGTACAAATATGAAAAAGCGACTTGGTACTCCCTATTACTTGGCACCTGAAGTCATTAAATAGTAATACAATGAAAAAGTTGATGTTTGGTCTTCTGGAATTATATTATACATATTTTTATGTGGTTATCCACCTTTTGCTGGAAAAACTGATAAAGAAACATTATAAAAAGTGTAAAATGGAATATTTAGTTTCGATTAACATGATTGGTCACTAATTAGTAGGGAAGCTTAGGATTTAGTAAGTAAAATGATCTGTATCAATGTTGATAAAAGATTATCTGCTAAAGAAGCACTAAATCATCCTTGGATCATTAGATTCACTTATCCAGATATAATAAATAATGCTGCTCTGTAGAATTTATAAAAATTCTAAGTAAGAACCTACTCATTATTAGGCTTAAAGTTGTTTTAAAAAAGCCATGCTATCATTTATAGTTAATTAAACTATGTCTCATCCTGAAATGAGAGAATTATAAAATACTTTTATGGGACTTGATAAAAATTAAGATGGATTTCTGAGTAAATAAGAATTGATTCAGGGATATTAAGAATTAGTTCCTAATAGAACACTAGCCGAAGAAAAAGTAAATCTTATTCTCGAATATGTTGATATCAATTAATCGGGGCATGTTGATTATTCAGAGTTTATCATGGCTGCTATGAATTTAGAGAAATTAACTTCTATGTAAAATGTTAAACAAGCATTTTAAATGCTTGACTTAGTAAATATTATAATAAAATTAGAATAATGATGGATATTTGTCCAAAGGAGAGTTAGAAGAGGCCATGGGATGCTTGGGTGAGGATGTTTGGGAATAATATTTATTGGATTGTGATTTCAATCATGATGGAAAAATATCATAGGAAGAATTTACAAATTTATTATTAGCCAAAACTTGATTTCAATTATATCACTATGAAACTCTAACAAGCATTTCTTCAACTAATTTAATATTACCATATTCCATAACAACATTTAAAATATCAGCTAGTTTATGTTTTAAATTTGCAACCTCTCTTTCATTTTATTCAACTGATATTTTACAATATTCCTCATGTAATTTATAGTTTTCTAAAAGTTATTGATTCTATTCCTTCATTGTAAGTATAAATTATTAATATTCCTTTGATATATTAATTCTTTCTTCATATAATTTTAAAAGTTTATTTTCCAAATCACAAGATAACAAATTTTCCGAACTTAAAACTGTGATAATATCTGAATGAAGGCTTTATTTGTCTATTTCAATTTCTGACTGTTTCATCAGATTATTGCTCTCAATAGAAATTTTTAAGAAAGACAATTACTATTAAGAGATATTTAACTTTAATTGTTTAATCTATTTTTCATAATTTAATAGATTATCTTGATTATTCCATCTAAGTTTACTTATTAATTCAGTGTTTTCTTCTTTTAAATAGTAATCTTAATGTGAATAAACTGATTTAATTAATTCAGCCTTCTCCTTTTGTTCCTCACAAAATAAACTTGCAACTTCTAAATTCCATTGTTTATAGAGATCTATTGTTTTTAAGAAAATATTAATCATTTACAAACTACTTTATTCTAATTCCAGATAGTTATGATTTTGCAATAAGATCTTTTATTCTTAGAGTTTATTCTAGTTATTAAGTTCTTTAATTATTAAATTCAGTTTTTACTCCTCTTTTTATAATATTGACACTTATTGTTTTGATTTTGCATACTATTACAATTAATATTACCTATTTTGTTCATCATTCAGTTGTTTTAGATGCTCGGTTTGTTTTTCTAAGGTTGCTTTTATTTAATCTTTTCTAAATTATTTTTAATATTTACTCCTGCAACTTGGTTTCAAGATCATAAATCTGATTTTAATAAGCCTCTAATTTATCCTTAAGTAAAGATTATGAACACTAATTTATTTAATTTATACTTATATACAAGTCTGTCCTCTATAAATGTCTAATTCTTTTCTTAATTATGTGAAGTCTTAATTTTATTGCTAATATAAGGCCAAAAAGTTCAATAGCTTAGACCTTATCAGCCTTCTTAAAATATGGACTTCTTCACACAATTCTACAGAACCTTTTTGTGAATCGTTCACAGATAAATTCGTTAATTCATTAGTTAATAAATTAATTGATTCAGATAATGAATCATATTTAAATTTCCATTCCTGCATTTCTTATTTAAATTTCTCGAATAGATCTGTTTTCTGACTTATGGTGTACTTGTTTCTATGTTCATGAGGAAAATGGGAAAAATCTAATGATGTCAAATCCATTATCTTTATTATAACTTTTACGAATAATTCCTCTTCTTATCCTTCTTAAAATAAATTCAAGGTTTATTAGAGTTCTATTTGTTAGTTTTTTCTTTTTTCAATCTCATTTAAGTTAAAAGTTGCTATTCCTATCGGACAATTGTCTTCATAGGATTTCAAAGTAAATAGAAGCCTAATATTTGAATAATTTTATATCTAATCTTCTTCAACATTTCTAGCTTCAATCCAATTAAAATATTAATCGATTGGATCCATATTATCAGTCAACTCAAGGGATTTAAGAACTCGATTGTCTAAATGATTAAGTAATTTTTACTTGACTTCAGGAGAAGTTCTGCCTTATAATTTTCCTAAGAACTCACTGTAACTTTTTATAGCAAAGCAGATATCATTATAATGTCAATGTTATTCTTCATTAATTTAATTAAAGTTGCAGTGATTGTGAATTTTATAATATTAATTAATTAACAGTTAGCCAAAATGGAAAGCTATAGAAAAATAGAATTAAAGGGGAAAGGTAGTTATGGATAGGCCATTTTGGTATAAAGTAAGCAAGATAGAAAATTTTATATAATGAAAGTATTGTACTCACTAACATAGATAATAGATGCTTCAAAGTTTGATATCAAAGAAAAAGAAAATGCCTTAAATGAAATTGATGTTTTGAAGAATTTACAACATCCATGTATCATTAAATACATTGAATCATTCGTTGATAAAAAGTATTACTTTAATCAAATTAGTAAATATCTGTGTATTGTAATGGATTATGCAGAAGAAGGAACTTTAGAATAAAGGTTAGAATAATGTAGATAATAATAAATCTACTTAAAAGAGGCTAAAATAATAGACTGGTTTACATAAATTTGTCTTGCCCTTAAATACATTCATGATAGAAGAATCATACATAGAGATATTAAAACCTAAAACGTTTTCCTTTCCAAAGATGATATAAAGTTAGGGGATTTTGGTATTGCAAAACACCTCATCAATACAGATGATTTATGTTAAACTGCAATAGGAACACCTTATTATATCAGTCCTGAAGTATGTTAAAGAATTCCTTATGATTTCAAATCTGATATTTGGAGTTTAGGATGCATATTGTATGAAATGATGGCATTAAAACATGCTTTCGATGCAAAGTGTATTTAATATTTATTATTCAGCTATGGAAGGAATATTTCTTAAAATTATAAGTGGTAAATATCCTCCAGTTCCAAATTTCTATTCTAATGAATTGGTACAGTTGCTAAAGGATATTTTAAACACTGATCCTTCAAAAAGATTAAATATCAATTAAATACTTGACAATAGATTAATCAAAAAGGCGAGAATTCAATTCATTGAAAAATAAACAACTAAATTACAATCAATTCAATTTCTATCAGGATAAGAGAAAAAAGTTACTATTGTTTCTGGATTAAGGCATTATAAAAGCGAAGAAAAATTTAGTGGCGAATCAATAGCTGACTAAATAGAGAGTATGAGAATGGATTTGGAGGAGACAATCGGACTTACAAAGTTTATTACCCTTTATGAAGAAATAGTATTTTATTTCTCGATTATTAGAATAGAAACACCAGTAAATTCCAAGCATTTTAGTTGATAAAAGCACATTGGAAAAAATTTAATAATTAATTGGACTAGAATAGTTAATTTTTTGATTTTTTAGATATTTTTAACTACTTAATTTTACTTTAATAGTCCGGTGTAGTCTAGTTGGTTATGATATCAGGCCCTCGCCCTGGAGACACGGGTTCGAATCCCGTCATCGGAATATTTTTTTTTATTTAACATCAAACAAATATTAAAAAATCAATCCATAATTTCTTACTCATCTTCTTCATCTGCACTGTCCAGATCAACATCTTTCATGTTCAAATAATGTGAAGTTATAAATTAATTATCCTTGTTCTATTTAATGAGGTCTAAGAAATCCAAATATTTATTTCGAACTTAAGAAAATATCAGTTTTATAGATTTTTCATCATTGATTGTGGCTTTTACATGAAATCCAAAATTTAATACCCTTTCAAATAATTGGATATAATATTGTTTCTAAAATTCCGGATCATTAAAATAAGGAAACTATTCACATTCTTGAATGAATTTGTTTAATAAAACCTATTTGTCCTAATTTATCAATAGCAATCTCTTCACTTTCTCTCTTATCTTCCTTGCTATCCTATCTATATAAATATAACTAAATTTTTTACATTCTATGGTTTTTAATTTAGCCAAAGACAAACATTCATTTGTTTCACTATTACAGAAATAAAGGACACAGCCTTCCCCTTCATCTGTAATCGATTTTGCTGAAATTTCCTGCTCTATCAACTTTATTTTATTATTTAAATCTGCCTCGCCTTAGGCAGTTAACTCCCTAAATTTCACTCTCTCAAACCCTAATTTATCAAATATTTCTATAGCGATTTTTGGAGAGATACAGGTCTCTAATCCTATCTTTTTGACAATGGAGAAAAATCTAATTGATATTTTATCATATCTAACTAAATGTTAGAATTCTTTATGACCAATATATTCGGCAACAAATGTATGATCTGCTAATAACTGCTTTATTTCTTAAATTTTATCTTATTTATTCCTTATAATATAAACCATTCTATTGCAACTTTGCTGGCGACATTATAGCAATCTTATTTGTAAAAATCACTCTAAATATCTGCTTCATTTCTGACAACAATTGTTTTATTCTTAGAAGAGACACTCCAGCAATCAATTTCCTTACAATAAGAAATCTAGCAGTTTTCTCCATTGGCTTTTTCAGTAATAAATATTTCGATTATTTTATTTTGCTATGCCAAATTTATTGCTTTTCCAATAGTGTAGTCATTCAGTGTCTCACAGAATATTTGTCCTTTCCCTTAAAAATCATTAAAATATATATCGAAAAACTTCTTTTACCCCTTTCTAAGAATTTACCATCCGTTACCATAATTTATATATGTTAAACCTCTCCTAAAATTCTAATGAATCTATTTATTGGAAGCAAAAATATCATCTTCATCCAAACTCATTTTGAATTTGAAATCTCTGATTTAAATTTGAAGATCCTTGGATAATTGATGAGTAGCAATAAGAGAGCTAGTAACTTTTTCATATTCCTGAGCAAAATCGTCTAACTATTTATAAGAAAATTAAATTTCAGGTTCATTTAGCATCATTGATTTAAATTTTTCAAGGTATGGAAGTAGAGCTTTCCGAGCCTTATGAGCCTTAGTCTTCTGTTTCTTATTTTATAAGGACTTTGGAATTTATTTCAAATTTTGTTACTTCTATTTCATATTTAATAAAAATATAAATTGTTAAAAATTTTGAATAAGAACACTATATAATTCTTTCATTATTTCATATAATTTCTTCTGAATTAATTTTATTTTGTTCTGTAATTAGAAATTGAAATACATTCTATTTCGAACCACTTAGAATTAATTCCTTGATATTTAAATAATTTTTATCTATCAATCTATAAATTTATTGCTGAATTATCTTCATGTTTTATTCTTATTGACATTTCATAAATCTAAATAATTTTACTATATACTTTTAAGCTTCCTACAATAATTTGGCTGCATAATCAAGGTATTATTTTTTCTCCCCTTAATCTAAGGTTGGTAATTTTGTGAGATTATTTTGTAATGCTTGATATGCTTTTACAGGATTTCCTTTTTGCTATATACAATCTCTTAAGGCCTCTCTGATCTAACGATGAATTTTATCTTCATAATAATTGTGTGTTACAATCTAAAGTTTTCAATTTTGCAAGCGATAAGCATTCATTATTTTGATTAAGAAAATAAATAACAACTCCTTCTCCTTCTTCTTCAATATTCTTATTTTTTATGGAGACATTTAAATTATTTAATTCCTCTTTAAGTTTATCTGGATTCTCAACAATAATTTATTATCTGCATTTAACTGATTAAAAACCTGTATCTTAAATTAATTAATTGAACTCCTATAAATTAGTGCATGTTTAAAGACTTTGCTTATCAACTAATGAGAAGAATTTTAATTCAATATCAGTGTACTTCACCAAATGCTAATATTGAGGATTACCACAGTATTCACCCACTAAAGTAAACTATTATAATATTATTTTAAGTTTAGGCAAGTTAGAATTTTATATCAATCTGAACCATTCTTAAGCAATCTAACAAGCTAAATTATATTTTTAATCAGAATATTTATCTAGATTATCTTTCGATTAACATAGTATCGAAGTATTTTTAGATGATATCACCCAACTGTCTAAAGGTTAAAAATAACTTATTTAAGCATTTTCTCCATTAGCTTTTTCAAACACTAATAACTGTAGTATAAATAAATTATTACTTTGATCGTCTGATTTTGGGTAAGAGCATCTAAAACACCTTACAATGTATAGTTAAACAAAGGATCTTTTATTTGTTTATCCTAAATTTCTGATAGCATGTCAATCTGACTTGTATGACTATAAATCTCAAAGAAGAGTAATACATATCAAAAAATTTTTTCATTCCCTTTCTTAAACAATAAAATTGCCCTTAATAATTTATAAAACTTAGCCCTCTTCTAAAGTTTTAATGTATCGCCTAGCATGAAGCAAATATTTTATCCTCATCATCTGGATCAGCATTTATTTTTATATCATATACATCTGTGTCATTTATTGATTCTTTCTTCACTTAAAAAATTGCAGAAAATTCATCACAAATTTAGAGGATTTCTTAAGGTTATAATATATTCTTAAATAGAATACTATAATACATTCTTTTCCTTAAGCATTTGAGATATGTTGAATATCAACTCATTAAGGTCTTCCTTTTTTTAAGCCTTTACTTCTCTATTATATTATTTTGTAACATATTTATTATTTTTCATTAATATTAATATATGCATTAATCAAAGTAAGTGAATCGCAATTCATATTCACAATAATTCATAATGCTGTCAAAAGTTTTGCGCCTCTTAAATTTTTAAAGAAATTCTAAGTTTAGTATCATAATTGTTTATCTATTTTTATCCTTAATAGAAATTGGTATGTAAAAGACTTTTCCTATTTGTAAAGTGTGATTTGAGATGAGCATTTTTGTAACTTCCTTTAAATATGACAATAAATATTTCCATAATATCTACAAATACAACAAAAAAATTAATATATGGATTTTAATTATATAAGTTTAAAAAAATGGTTTAATTTTAGACGAAATCTGTTAAGGATCTATTAATTACTGTATTATTATATTCTTTTAATATGAATTTTATTAAATTTATAAGGTAACATTTGTTTTCTGTCATTTTGTTAAGCATCGATAAAATAAATCAATGGTTTATCCTACACCCATATCTCCTACGAAGAGGTATTTTAATATTATAATTTATTATTGAATCATTGAATTTATTGAATATTTTATAATTTTTCAAAATCCTATTTATGATCGATGATATATGATATCATACCTGGATCGGCACTTCCTATTTTAATTCCATATTTCTAATTTAAATAATAAATATACTTCTTAGGTGTAATCAATAGCTTTCTTGTCTATTTTTTCAATAATTCTTTTTGCTATTTAATTAAAAACTAAATCTATATTTTCTCCAGTTTTGGCAGATATTTCATAATAATGCATATTATATTTTTTCGCAAATTTTTCGGCCTCATTGGCTGTTACTTGACGACTACTTTATAAATTAATTCATACTCTTTCTCTAAATCCGATTTATTTCCAATCAGGGTCATATCGACGAACTCATGTGTCTTTTCCATAGCGTCACCATACCACTTAATAACCTCTTCAAACGTTATCCTTTTGATTAGATCGAAAACAAATAAAATGGCAATAGACCTATGTTTAAAAATAAACATACCTTCCATAGCAAGATTACGTATTTGAGCGGAAATCTTCTTACCCATTCTTAAAATTATACTTAATTCATACCGTATCCCAGATTTAGAACTTAATTTTTTTATCATCAATGCTCACCAATTTATTACCGAACTCAACACAGATTGTTGGGTCATGTTCCTATTTAAATTTTTTCTCCGTAAAATTTAAGGTGATGCAAGTTTTCCCGACAGTTGTATTCCCAGTAATCACAAACTTGAAAAGGAAGTGATAAATATCCATTAATTTTAATATAAGAAGATATGCTTATAAACTAAATTTTATGAAATAGTAATTTTTATAATTTTCTTTTCTATTCTAAAATAATTTCTTTTTCAATTAGAGAGAAAATATGTAATCAAATTTAACAACTATCAGAATTTATTTGAACATGAATAAAATTATAATATTCAAAGATTGCGATTCACGACATTGTGATTTTCTTGCATTTATTTAGATTATAAAAATATAAAGACAAAAATAATAGATATTAAAATAAAATACATTTTTATGAATATAAATGCAGATCATTATTCCAAACTAGGATTTTCTTCCTATTTTTCTGACTCTTAACATTCTCCTAATTGAATTCCATAAGTCTACTCTAATTATTTAATTACTTGTTAAGAAGGGTCAATATCTTTGGCGTCAATTTTCTCAACAATACTTTAAGCAACTTCTTCAAATATTTGGATAATATTTTACCCAGTTTTTGCTGATGTTTCGTAATAATGCATTTTGTATTCCTATGCAAATTTTTCTGCTTCCTTCCTTGTAACTTGACGGCTACATGAACAATTATTTTACTTTTATTCCAAATCTAACTTATTACCAATCAAGTTTAAGTGTGAATACTCATTCATAATAATTTTTATTTCATTATACCACGTGAGGATGTTTTCGAAACTTTATTTGTTTGTTAGGTCAAATACAAAATAGACTCCGATCGATCTACGATAAATCAAAGACTTTACGAATAATAGCACGATCTTGCTAGTTAACGTTAGCTCTCTAATCCAGTCTTATTTATATAAAATTAGTACTGTAACCCAAATTTGCAGTTTTATTGATTTATCTGCAATTTGAGCAAATCCTGTACCAAATTCAACACCAGCAGTAGGGAAATATTCTTGCTTGAATTCCTTTGTTGTGAATTTAGTCATAAGGCAAGATTTTCCTACATCACAGTCACCGACTAAATAATATCGAAATTAATAGTGATATTGATCCATTATTAAATGTTAAATTAAAGAATTTGTAATTTTTAACAAGATGAGGTTTAGATATAGATGTTTCAAGATATGTTTTCGAAGTTAATTATTTTTGAGGGTTTTCCTTAACATTAGAATGTGACCTATAGAATTTGAAAATATTGCCAAAGAATTTCCAATGTAAAAGCATCTCCAGAGTGATTCTTAATGAATAAAATCACTATTTTCTAAGGATATCTTTATTTTTTTTCATTTTTTTAATTATATACATTTCATCACATAATTTATTTTATTGAATCCCATATTACTTATTACTATAACTTCTATTCTGGGAATCCCAAATCATACTTTTCACATATAGCTATAAATTGTTGTAATTCGTTTTTGCAAGCAGCTTCCATTTCCTCAGGATTTTTCTATCGCATCAAAGACTTTAACAAATCTAATGCTTCCTCTCTTAATTTTTAATCCATTTGCTCATCCTCATTACTGAAAGGTACATAGAAAATTTTCTTCAAAGGCAAAGTTTCCACCTAAGTTAATAAAAGGAGATACTTGTAATTTATTGAAAAATGAGAAGAAAAATAGGACTACCGCAGCTACTTTTTCCTTTGTGCCAACCAAAGTTTCATGATTGTTTCTTTTTATGGCTCTTTATACACATGAGACAAGATATGTAATTGAAAATAAATTTTATCCTAATTGTTTTCCGATCTTTGGGATAAGGGCTATAGATATAAAATTTGGAAAATATTCTTTAACAATTTCTAAGGGAGATTTTAAAGCATTTTCAGGATGATTTTTATCAAATATAATCACTATATTATTAGCCTTGGATTCTATGATCATAAAGAAACATTACATTGAGCCTATTTACAGATTGATCGAATAGCATTTTCATATCTACCACGATAAGGCTTTCTTGTTTATGCATAGGCTTCCTCTTTTGTAATTTAGGGGTTCTTTTTTTGATATTCTTCAATCAATTGCAGTGAAACCATATCACTTGACAAAATGAATATTTCAGCTTAGTCCCCATAATTATCCTTAAAAAATTATTCAATGCTCTGAAATAGAAAAGTTTTCCCAGATGCTGGAATAGCCATAGGAAAATAAACTTATACTTACTAAAATAGATAATAAATTACTTTGCCTTCCATTTGTTTAATTATTAAATGAACTCATTTTTTAGTGAGACTGAAAAAATTAGAAGGAAAGTAAAGAATCAATAATTAAATCATTATGGAGACATACCTAAAAGACACCTTTATTGTTTAGGAAACCTTTCTCTCCTCTTCATGCTTTTTGATTTTAACAGAAGGAACATTATACATTTATAACACAGAAATGGATTACAAAAATGGAAATCAACCAAAAGAAATATTAAATTTAAGGATGTATAAAATATCGATTGCTCAATGCGAAGGGAAAATACTAAAATTAGTCAATAAGAAAAATGAAGATAAAAGTTATGTGTTTTACAAAGATAGAAAAGAATAAATTAGTGTAATAATTAACATAACTTAGTGTTGGTTTAATGCAATGGAGAAATCAGTGAATTAATATGAAGATTTTGTGCAGAAAATCAGCACAAACTAAATATAATTAATACCTTTTGAAGAAATGGAACTAAAATATTCAATTGATTTAAACAATGACTCATTTAATCCCGCATTAATTTAATAATGAATCTATTTCATCAAAATCTTTATCCAAATCACTAAGCTCTTATTTAATATTTTAATTAAATTGTTATGATTGCTTTTATTATTCTGATATCACTTATTCTTCTTATTGATAAATATTCATCTCTTATCTAATTTTTTACTTTAAATCTTTCATTTTTTGTTCATTAGGTTCTTCAGTTTGTACTTTTTATTCTTATTCCTTTGATTAATCAATTTAATCTAATTCTTCAAGCATTGATTTCCATTCAGTAAGTTTATTAAGCAGATCTTCATCTACAACTTTTAAATCACAATTATTTTATGGATAGTTTTCCATATTTTCTAATCTCTATGAACTTTATTAAAGCTTCTAACTGACTTCTTAAGTTTTTTACTCACTACTCATATACTTTGGAATATGGAGATACTCTTTCATATATTCTTATCTAATTCTTTAAAGTTTTCTATTTAATTCTGCTTCTTATTTCATTAAATCTTCTTGCCTATTGTCTTCTTCGTCATCATCTATTTCATATCCACTTTTATAAACAATCTTATTAGCCTACTAATTCTAGATCAATTATTTCTTTAATTCGAAATTCTCAGTCTTCTTCCATTCTCTAAGATCTTCGATTGCTTAGTTAATTTCATCTAACAATTATTTGTTCTACACTGTTTTTTATGATCCAGCACTCATGGTTCTTAATGTTTTAAGACTGTTAGGATTGAACATTTAGTATAATATATTCAAATAAAATAATAAAATTAAGGATGTCTTGGTGCAGGTCCCTTTTTCATAGTCACATATCGATCAATATAAGATTCTAGTTCTTATTTTATTTTTTTATCGTTTGTTTTTTCTTCAGGGACATACTCCAAGAGATTAGCATATTTATTATCATCTTAAAATCGTTATTTTGTTTAAATCAAAGCTTATTAAATCTTAAAAGTATTCATTCTAAATAGAGCATTCAATACTTTTCTAAAAATAAGTCATACTACTCATTTGCTTTTATTGATTCTTAAAAATAATTGTCCTCTTTGCTTCTAGGTAATTGTCTAATATGTTCGATAACCTCATTGATTAGTGATAATACTTTTTATTATTTTGGTGCTGAAATCTTTTTGGTCCCTATACGATGGCCAAAAATCATATCATTATTGGGTTGATTTGTTTAACATTAATGTAGTTTCATAATTAAATTTATGGATTAGGATTTAATTATACTCATCCTAATAGGAGTAGTTACTATCCTCTTACTAGCTATTTTATTTTTCCTTGTGAGAAAAAATAGAACAGCCCCAAAGAAGAATTAATTAGATAATTCAACTCATATCGAAATTACTTCTTAAGATCCCTTACCTCCAAAAAGCTATAAGAAAATGGCTAGAAAAAAATTGAAAATACAGATTCGAGATAGCTCATTTGAACCTTGAATTTTGTTTATAAAATTTTAATTTAACGAATATATGTCCATTACCTATCTGCCATTTCATAATTTAGCATATTGTCCCAAATAAGTCATAGAATTTGTTCAAAATCCTAACCTGAATCTATAGGATTTGAACAATATGATAGAGTCATTAAAAATGCCAAAAAATCATCTAAAAGCTATTTAGAGAATGCAAATTTTAGTATCAAGACAAGAATAATTTTTACATGATGATAATACATAACCTAATCATGAAGAAGAAATCCTCTCTCCAAAAAGACTATTGGGAAAAATTGCTTACTGATTTATATTAAAAAATTAAAGTCACAACACTTTGTACTCTCTTGCTTCATTAACTTCAATAGCAAGATCACTATTTATGATATATATTTATGGATGTAAACAATTCCAAAAATAAACTACAAAATCCTGGATTTATTTATCTGTCATTCCACTTCCATTAGTTATTCTCATTTTTTATTCTGCTTCCAATCGCCATTTTAAACTAAGTTCCAAGGGATTAGGTTTGATTTATATAGTTAAATCAAATAAATCCCAAATGAACTCATAGTTTTTTAGTTCTTTACTAAAAAATAATCCTATATCTTCATTGAATTCCTCTCCAAATAAATTTAAGTTTTGCCATTATTTCTATTAATATTCTTTACTTCTATAGCCAACAAACCAGCCTTCAAATAACAATACTTTTGCATTTATTATTCTCTCTCCAACCCTATCTCCTTAACCATCATGTAGTGCTTTATTGAAAATAGGAACTTTAATCTATTTTCCTTGCTTAAATTCTTATAAACAGCCAAGTATTTATTGATAATCATGAGTTCCTGGTGGACCTCTAAACTTATAATATTTTTTTTCTAATTTTTGTCTATCAGAATATGATAAATAAAAGTCATCAATACTTACACTTTCGAAAGGAATATTCTTTGTTTAAAATAAATTTCTCAACCCTTATCCCATTGTTGTTTTACCTACCCCCTGTAGACCCTATAAACCAATAATCATTGGTTTTTCAGAGAACTTCTATTGGATAAGAGTTTATAGTTATTCCATTAATAAAAATATAGTCATATATTGTACTATTGCAATTTTTTGTTAAAGTTTGGATCAAATAATGGGATTGGTTAACCTGATCCATTGAAAGATTAACGATAGTCTTTTAGAATTTTATCAACTCTTATTCGATTTGATTATGATGCAGTTTATCGAAATAACTTTTCTTGAGATCTGATATCCTAACAATTATGGTTCTTTAAGTACTTATGCAGTTTTTTAATCACGCACTTTTTTAATTTCAGAAATATCTTCATGTTTTATTTTTTTTATTATCCATCTAGGTCCTGATCTCTAAGTTACTTAACTCAAATGCACACCAAACTACTTTTCCAGCACTTAATTCGCCCAATCTGATCGATAAGGGTTTTTCTTTTCTTCTCTGTTCACTATAAGCTAGATTATTACAGCTAATTGCTACTTTTTTTTGAATTGTCATGGTTTTCACTTTTATTCGAGATTTCTAATTTCTCAATTTTACTTGATTCCTTTCGATTCTCTTATTATTCTGCTTCCCCTATGAATTCCATAACATTCATAGCTTCACATAACTCAGCAACATATAATTGACTCTAAAAAAAGAGACTATCTTTTTGCTGTTTCATAAATCAATATATTTATTTTTATATTTTATATCATGATCACACTACCAAACTTATTATTTGACTTACTAACCATGCACCTACTAATACCAACCAAAATTCCAATTTAAACAATACATTGTCTTATTTGGTTTATTCTGGTTCAAATTGCTTTATTTCCTCCTAAGAAATTGTGCTTCCTTAATTTTAAGATAACTCTCTCAATTTTGCAAAGCTTTAATCTCTCTATTAAGTTACTTGATTTAATTGGCTCTTTAAATTTTAGATCTCTCCCTATTATCTATTAATTTATTCCTATTATGATGCATTTGTTTATGTAAGTTTTGCAACTTGATTTTAATTGTCTTGAATTTATTTTCCCAAACTAGTAATTTATCTCTAGTATTCTAGTTCTTTCTATTCTGCTTACTATTTCTATTAGACCTATGATTTTGCAAATTATTAAGCTAAATCTTCTCTTACTTTATCATCACTCATTACTTAAGCTTTAGTAGCCTATTCTTATTAGATTTTCGCTTATTCTTAAGCTTATGCCACTCTTAGTTATTCTTGTCTTTATTATTATTATTGCAATTACTCTTATCTTTTTCTTTCTATTTCTTTTGCACTTTCTTAAGCAAGCTACTATTGTCTCAATAATTCTTATTGCTAGAAATAAGATTAAAAATTACTTTTGTCTTTTCCTCTTCCTCTTATCTGCGTTTCTGTTCCAAAATTTACTATCTCAGTGCTTCTTCTCTTTGTCTGGCTTCTTCTCTCTCCTTTTCCTACCTTTTTTTTTATTCCTCTTACTATCTCAAAAATTCCTATTGTTATGCTAATTATTTCTATCTCAATTCGTCTTGTTATTTTTTTGCAATTTCAGCAAGTTTTTCTTATTCTAATTTTTTTTTCTACAGATCTTCTGAGTCATTTAATATGGAGGCACATTTTTGGACGTCTTAAGCAATCATCTATGAGCCAACAATATATTAGATTGTTGGGAAAGATTCTTGAACAAATTCGATCTACTATTAAGTATTTCATACACTTTCTTCTTCGACATCATCATCATAGAGAACATACCATGTGTTGTTAACATTCTATGCTTTCACTACTTTACCAAGTAAACCTATCTTTTTTAAGATCTCTTGATCACTTTATCCATCAGGAAGTCCCCAAAGCTTTAAGAATCTATTTTAAATATCCATAATTATATTAATGTATAGAGATACCTTTAAATCGGTATGGTCCAATTTAGATTAAGCCTTGGGTGATTCATCATTTTCATCCTATTATGTGGCATTACAACGTCGAAACACTCCCAATAAATACAAATCAACTAAGAGTGAACAATTTAGTGTTGTGAGGATGAAATTTGTTGCTCCGAAAAGAAAGAGAGACAGATTTGTAGATCTTCTACTTGAAGCTCGAGGATTGGACAATGAACTTGATAAAGTGACCATAGAAAATGTTTCTAGACATTTTGGAAGTGATTTTTTGAAATTAGAATCAATGCATTTAAAGTCACATTCAGCAACAGTCATAGGATAACAATTGAAAAAAGATGAAAAATATTTGAATATCTATTTGGGAAACAATCAATTTGGTGATGATGGATTCAAAATATTAACATATAACCTCTAATTTAACAGAACATTAATTCACTTGGACATCAGCAAATCAGTAACAAAAACTAAACGATTTAGTTCATCACTCCCAAAGGATTTCGAGAAGCTTTACCATACTTGAAGCCAATCTACACTTTAGTTTCCCTCAATTTATCAGGCAATCGGTTAAGTTCCATTGGAAGTGTGGCACTCTAATAACTTGTTAACGATCATGGTAACATACAATTTTTGAATTTGTATTCAACATTCTCTGATATCATACAGGGGGAGTTTGTATACTATAATATGGGTTTCAATTCTTTAAAGTAAACTAATTACATGTGTTGTGCATGCAGCCTTGATTTATAAGAAAATGAACTTAAAGACCCTGGAATAGAAGGTATAGTTGATCATATTTCTCATTGGAATATTTAAATATTGAATTTAACTGATTGTCAACTTACATCCCATGGATTAAGTAGATTAGTAGATAGAATTGTTAATCATAAATTCCTGGTATCATTAATCCTATCTAAAAATAATTTTGGTGGTTAAATGAGCTGCTTATTTAAATTACTTTCACAAAATAATTGGTTAGAAAAGTTATCATTAAGTTATTGTTAAATTGGGGAGTTTAGTTAAATTAGTGATGGATTAAGAGATAACAAAGGGCTTAAATATTTAGATCTTAGTGGAAATAGGATAGGTGAGCATGCTCATTATCTTAGTGTAAATTTATAAAGTTTGAATCATATCAAATTTAATGATTGTGATTTACGTAACAATGTAAATTATATCCTAACCAGACTTCATTATTCGAATTGCAAAACATTAGAAATTAATCAAAATAAAATAGAAGACTTAAAAGAACTTAAGAATTTATTATAAAGAAACAAAGAAATTCTTAAGGTAACTTACTCACTTAACATGGTTAATTACAAATAACATTAAGAAATTCAAAAGTTATTCAACCTTAACCTTAAATAGCAACAAGAAAATATAATGCCTAAATTTAAGATGGAATTAGAAAAATTAGGTTCATTTGATAGCGAAAGATTAATTATAAATTAAAAGAAATAAGATTTGCAAAAGAAAAAATAAGAAAAAGAAGATGAATTACAATAGTATTAGTAAAGGTTAGAGAAGGCTAAATTTGAGTAGGAATTATTGACTAAAATGAAAGAAAAAGAATTAAAAGAAACATAAAATCAACTTCTTTCCATGAATCATTAGCTAGAATAAGTTAGTAAATAATTATCTGATTTAAATAATGATAAACAAGAAGAGAAACAATTATTAATTAATACTATAGGAGAATAGAATTTATGCAAATCACTCAAAGGTCCAGTTGAAAAATTAAATGATAAATTAGAACAACTTGCTGTGAGAAAATCTATAGTCATAAAAGAACTAGAGCATAAGCTTCATAAATAAAGTTTACTCTTACAGAGGCAAACATAAGAGTATGAAAAATTAAAAGGATGATTCACTATAAAGAAGTTAAATTATTAAATTTAAATTGAATGTTCCAGCTATTCCAAAAGAAAAAAGTTAAACAAGATGATTCAAAAGAGAAGCTTAAAGAGCAAGTATACAACACAATGTATCCATCTCCGTGTTCTTCATAGTAAGATTTAAAATTAAAAAGTGATCCTAATAAATGGCTTCAAAATGTTAACGACATGTCCTATCTCTCCCAGTCCTTGGAATAAGATATTGATAAAATACTACGCATATCCCTCCCTAAATCAAAAAAACCAACTCCAAGAAATAGTATTGAACCATTTCCAGAAAAAAGCCCACCAAGAAATGTAGAGTAAAAAAAGAAAACATGGTATGTTTAATAACAAATAGAGAAAAAGTAAGAATGTAGCAAGCTTTAAATTAACATGAATTCAATCATATGCGAATTCCCAATATAAAATATTCCCAATTCATCACATGAGGAACCTTAAACACCTACTGGATCTAAATAATTTATGGCTGCAGTTCTCTCAAAAATTAAAGAGAGATCAATGTCTAAAGAAAAAGATTATTTATTTCAAGATCAAAAGTCTTTAGCGCAAAACTTCAAGTAATAAGAATTTTAAAATAAAAATGAAAATTTTGGCTTTTAATAAAGCATTGCCAGTTAAGAGGAAGAAGTGAAACCCAATAAAAAAATATAAAATGCAAAAAAAACTAACCCTCCATAAAATCAGTCAAATCCACCATAAACCATGATTGCGACTAAACCTATGAACCCTAAACAAAATGAGCCTTTAAATAAGGAAAAGCAACAAGAATGCCTCCCATCAAGGCAAGATATACCGAAACCTAAAAAAATTGAAAGCAAATCGTAAACACAAGAAATTAATCCAATATATCAAGAAAAACTATAGAAAAATAAAATAAGAGAAGAACCAATCAGACAAGAAAATCCTTACATAAATAAGCCTTCATTTAAGAGAGAAAGCCTTTCGATCATTTCAGAAAAACCAGCAAATCTAACAGATCCATAAGATGATCTCACAGATTAGGATGTCTGTCCACCAAAGAACAAAACAACTCCTAAGGCAAATAATAATGCTAAGCCTAAGAAAAAAAATTCCAGAAAAGCAAAACCAAAAGAAAGAATAAAACCATAACCAAGTACCACAGACATAATCCAAGAAAAAACAAAATAAATTTAAAAAGGCTAAAACTTAGAACCTGTTATTTTTAATGTAAATCAATAGTGGGGTAGAATGAAATTGAGAATCTAAGCTAGAAAATTAGAAATAGCATAAACTTAATAATTTAAGGACCTTCTATTATCAATAAATGGTTTTCATTTGCATCCATCTGAAGGTGAGTTGAGAGTAGATGATTTAAGACCAATGTAAAATTAGAAGGGAAAATATTTCTAATCTTTCGAATTATGGATTAATCCATACGTATTAATTGGCCCTCTTAAAATACAAAATCAAGTTAAATTAGTATATATCAAAATTAAATTAGCATATAAGATTTAAAAAAGGATACTCAGGTGAAGTTTTTTGTGATGAGACTTTAAAAGAAACCATTCCGACCAACTAAGCTGATGGGAAAACTCTATAAAAAAAATTGATTCTGGCAAACAATACAGATCATGTCATTAAATTAGTGTGTTGCCTTGTCAATATTACACCTAAAAGATAAAAATGATTTAATTAGCCTGTGAATTTTATAAAATTTCATATTAATTTATGTTCTAATTACGAAATTTGTTAACAAAATATGCTGTTGATAGTAGATGGAAATATTTGTATGGAAGTTTACTTTTTTTCTCATTATGCAGTGGAGCAGTGATACCTATAATTTATACTTTCTCATCAAAATGTCGCCATCATCCTGCCTAAATTGTATTGATTCTATGTACATATCATATTAATTAGGTCTTTTGGAAATGATTACTTGCTATCAATTTTTTTTGGATAGCGTATGTTTTATAGAATTAATTGAATTCCTTAATAAAACAATAAAATATAGAGATGATGTTGAAATTTATACTTTTGGATTGATTGAAGAAACAGGAACATTCTACAACTAAGTTCTATGTTAAGTCAATCAAGCTATAATATTGATTTCATTTATTGCATAACTAAATTACTATATTGTACTCACCTTAGATTTTATAATCACTCTTAAAAGACCTTTTATGAATACTAAATTAAAATTATTTTCATATCATTTAGGTGCAATAATATTCACTATTCTACTTTCTGTTTTAGAAATGGATGAAATTAATAAAAATTGTAATAAAGAAACTTGTGAAGATTAAGAAATAGATAAACTTTCTCAATATTTTATTGTGTAATTATTGATTATCTTTATATTACTTATAACATCAATATATTTTGGAATTAAAGATCTAAAAAACATGAAGAAAATAAATGAATCTGTAAGGAACAATAGAAAATAGTTATTTATTAACCATATTGTATAGATATTATCCTAAATAGATTTTGATCATCACTTTATTATTAATGTGGAGTTTACCATTAATTTTAAGATGGTTAACAGATGAATTGCAAAATAAGCTTGGAAGTGCTTTGACACGGATTTATTTTGCTGTAATGTTGATTCATCGTATTTATTATTTTTAAATAGCTTCAATTCTACTTTGGATTCGTTTAAGAGAACCATACTTTAAGAGCAGGGCATATCTATTAATGTAAACTATATTTTGCAAAAGAAAATGGAAGGAAAATAAAGAGTATTTTAAAAATTTAACATAGTGAAAATGAAGATAATATAATTGAAGCTGGTTAATTACCCTTGAATTAACTTGTTCAGTAATAAAATAATTAAGAAACCATTAAAAATATATTGAGTTCTATTCTAAAAGCTGTGGTTTATGATTAAACCCTAACTGATGTTCCTAAATAATCCAAACACACAAGAAGCTATTAGTGCAACAAATCTGAAGAAATTTAGGGGGATAATACAGCGCCATTTTTGTGGTCAGTGGATGGATTATCAGAAATAACTCTGAATATCAAAATAACAGAATATGCTCCTGCAGTTTTTTAAGATTTGAGGGAAAGGAATGGAATTGACCACAATACTTTTGAAAAATCATTAAGGCTAGAATTAAATAAAAATTAAATATAGAAAACTTAAGAATCTCTAGGGAAAAGCGGATCTTTTTTCTTCTACACATATGATGAGACTTTGGTACTCAAAACAATAGGATTATCAGAATTGGAATTATTACGCAAAAGTAATAATTATAATTATAATAGTTTTACCTGATTATTACGTTTATTATGCAACGAAAAGTTTCTCCCTAATAGCAAAGATTTATGGACTATTTTCAGTAAGTATTGAAGGATTTTCATAAATTCATTTAATGTTAATGGAAAATATATTTTAAAATATGCCAAAGAATAAAGTAGTTTATGATTTAAAGGGTAGTTTAGTTAATAGAAAATCTGAATGTCATAATGATAATAAAGTTGATGTAACAAGTTCTATTGTTTAATATAAACCATCAGATGCTGTATTTAAAGATATGAATTTCATTACATCAACAGATATATTCATTTAGCTTAATTAATTGGATAGAGAGAATCTATTCAATATTATTAAAGATGATTTAGAATTCCTTTAGGGTCACAAACTAATGGATTATTCTCTTTTAGTAGCTATTTCAAAATAATCAGCTGCTAGAGGAAAGAGAAATTTTTGTAATAGCTAAAACTTCTACAGTTTTGGATTGATTGATTATACTCAATAATTCACATTTAGGAAAAAATTGGAATACTTTTATAAATACCACGTAAAGAGAAGAGGTGGTCAGATTTCATGTGTAGATCCAACATAATATTGTTAACGATTCTTTGCGTTCATCAATAGCGTCATCATAATTAATAATAATGCTTGATTGTATATATATATTTTTTTCAGATTATTGAATTTCTTAAAATTAATGTAAACAACATAAAAAGCAACATTAGGAGGAGGATGTTTTTGGTGTGTAGAAGCAGTCTTTAAAAGGATTTAAGGAGTTAGTGAAGTATATCCTGGGTATAGTGGTGGTGCTTCAAAGACAACAGCAAATTACAAAGATGTTTGTAAAGGAAATACAGGACATGCAGAAGTAGCTTAAATAACTTTTGATGAGAATAAATTGAGTTACAGTGATTTATTGAAAGTGTTTTTTTATGCTCATGATCCAACTACATTAAATAGGCAAGGAAATGATGAAGGACATTAATATAGATCTATAATATTTTATCATAATGAGAACTAAAAAAAGACTGCTTTAGACATAATTCAATAGATTAATCAATCTAAAATGTACAAAAACCCAGTTGTTACAGAAGTTGTGGAATTGAAAGATTTTTATAGAGCTGAAGATTATCATTTAGATTATTATGATAATAATCAAAAAGAAGGATATTGTAGAGCAGTGATCACACCAAAAGTAGAAAAGATAGTTAAGTAATTCAATGATAAAATAAAAAATGGATTTAAATGATATAATATTATGAATATCATTATTATGCTGATGTAAATTTAACCATTACTGCAGAATGTGCTGGAACATGTGCAGTAAAATTATTTGTAGCTGATCCAAGATTAACTTAATTAATTAAATCTCTAACATTTTATGTTCCTGATATTCCTAATTTATCAAATTCAATTGTTATATTTTCTGCTATTAATGCTTAATTAAAAAGAACAGCAACAACACCTGCACCATTATCAGATACCTACACTGCCCAAACTTCACTTGTTAAAACTCTTTTTACTCTACTAGCTTATTTACCTAAACTATCCTAAAATATTAATAATATTATATACTTAATTTACAGCAATGACTTCTTTATTAAGTAATATTTTTTTAGTATCTTCACTCATATTTGTTATATCGCAACCAATTAATAAAGGAGACTTTAATATAGACCAAAGTGCAAAATGAGCTTAATATTCATGTGTTTTCATTCCTCCATTTCCTACTTCAAGCATATCAGGATCATTCCATTATCCAGGTCCTGCATATACATCTAATCCAGCTTATTCCTCCAAAATAGCTTAATATTAATATTTATAATTACCAACAAAAGAATACCAATTATCTGAAATATCACCGGTTGTTCTCCATGAATTAGCAATAGGGGCAGCCCATAACCATGGTTTCTCTAATCCCCATTCACACATAGAAAAGTATATCTTCTTTTCTTATTTCATAAGAGCTTCAGACATAGGTGGATATCTAACTTTTGGTGACGTACCATCAGTGTGGCAATTATCATATTTTAGATAATCGATATCCCATTCTGCATATGTTTATGCATCAATCAATTCATATCCTAATGAACCTGGTTTTCCCTCGCATGTTTACATTCCCTAGTATAATATTATATAGTACTGCATCTGAATAGAGTCCAAATTTTAATCCTTTAGAATGTACATATTAAACAAGGGAAGGCATTCCAGATGGAAATCTAATAGGATCAACAATGATTTTCTTAGTAACAGGATCTCTATCTGATTACCAGCAATCATCTAAATTTAAGTATGTGTATCCTGCAGCAGCCAATCCAGAGGAAACCAATGTGTCCGCTGTTTGACGTACAATTTATTCATTAATGTTGCATCCATATTTGTTCCATGGATTCCAACCCATAGGAGGTTTTCTTCCTAATCCATTATCTAATGCATTAATGGAAATTAAAATGACGCAAATAAATAGATATTTGTACATTAATTAAATTTATCAATCTAATGACAATTATTCCTCTTCTATATTTATGTCAGTTTTACATATTGGGCATTAAGTACTTTTATTTAACCATTAATCAATGCAATGCTGATGAAAGTAATGCCCTACATATATTCAAATATATACAGCAAGGCATTGTTCTAACATTTTCGCTTTCATGATATGATTCTAAACAAATCATACACTTTGAATGATCTTCATCAAGTTAGTGGGATTTTAAGAATTCAGGATCAATTTGTCGAATTGGTAATTGATTTATTTATTATACACTTGCTCCTTTTGTTAATTATACAAGTAATTATTAATTTTCATTCAGCAAGATGAATGTATTTAACAATCTATGTAGAGCATCAATTTATTATGCATGATGTCTATGAATTTCACTTCTTGTTAATGGAAATTATATTTATGGTAAAATTAATTCCTACTATCCTTATCTCATATGTTATGCTCTTAATTATTGTCTCCAAGATGACATTTCAAGATCAACTATTGTTTAATGAGGAACTACTAATCCACATTCTTCAAACATATTAGCCTCAAATTCAAACTCTCCAATTTTTAATATCTATCCTTTCTCTAAAAATCTTGTTAATCCTGAAAAATATGGTTGAATAACAGTTTTTAAAATTGCTATTCTAGCATTTTCTCTTTATTATGGTATTTATTAAAATTCTACTGGACTTTTTATACAACTTAATTTAAGATGTTGCAAATTAGATACTCTATGGACACTTTCAATTATCTAATATTAGAATATTATTTACAGAATTTCTTTATATAATCCCTGAACTATTTTCACAATAAAGTATTAATAACTGTTATTAATTAATTCTCAATGATCCATCTTAAATCATTTAATTCTCATTTGGATGATTGAACAAATAAGATTTAATCTCTAAATCCAATTATCGAGATTGTTTTTATGATAATATTCTAATACGGTTAGCAGGTTATTCAGAATATGAACCATAACAATATATTTCAGTTTATTTTGTGACTATTCCTTTATTTGGAAACCCTCCTACACTTCGAAATTCAAAAGGTCCAACCATAAATCTTACACCCTGACTAACAACTCTTTGTCTTACAGAGAAAAAAGGCAATAGTACGTTTTTCATTAATGTTTAATAATCTACAATTCCATTTTTTATTAAACATGGATCGAGTTTAGTGCTAAATTAGAGCTAATGCAAACCTATTCACATAAAATGTCACAGATTCTAAATATGTGAAATTATTTTCTATCAATTAGTAAGTTCTTCTATCTTCAACTGAACCAATATCACTTGATATTTAAACAATTCCATCGTTGACTGTGAATTCTAACTTGCAATTATAGCAATTAGTTGCTCTTCCCAATTAGTCATTAAATTGTATTTTTTTACATCTGGGACATTACACATCAAATGATACATCCTCTTACAATCCATATATGAAATGTGGTGCTGTAGAGGCATCTAAATTACTTTAGGAAATACTTTTTTGTAAATAAAGAAGATGTTAGTTTTAAGGAGTAGTATCTTACTATTATTGCTATTATAATTGTGCTTGTCCCATTATTAATATATAAAATTTATAAGTTCATGGTTTTCTATACTATAGCCAGTTGCCTTTCAATTATTTCTCTTCTTACTAAGGCTCTTCTTCTTTAATGTTTGAGATTTATTATTATTGAGGAGGTCTTTGATTTTATTGTGACGGATATATTTAAGGTTATTATATGTGTGGATAATAAGGGCCCATATTTATCTATGATAGAATGGCTAATTACAATAAAAGTATTTGGGATTTGGGTTGGTAGGATCATCGGAAATAGAAGAGGTGGACAATATTGATTTAAGAGTTCATTACCATTTTGCATTCTTTGATTTTATACTTCCAATAATTCTTTGAATGCCTAAAATGTATAATTCTAGTACTTCAAGGAATTGCTACTAAGGATCCCCTTCTCCATCTAATTATTCTTAATTCATTTTTTATTTTTTATATTTCAATTAGAGAAAATAATCAGTAATCATGAATAAGAAAAAAAAAATTAATTCATCATTAATTCACTTACGCTTTCTCTTACTTGCTATTAGAATTAGATCTATCTCTCCATTCTTAAATATCTCTATTACTTGTTGTTACATAGAACGTTAATCAGTTAAAACTTCTTTATTGTATTCAAATATAAATCCAATTATTTTAAATGCATCTTCTAAAGCAAGTTATCCAACTGGAGTGTTATACATATTTACATAAAACTTTTAAGTTTCATCTATGAATTATAGTAATTTAGTATTCGTGGTTAGAGTTTAATTTTTTATTCTTTTATCGATTGCAGGTTTTCTTAATTATTATATATCATCAATCAAATAAGCTATTGCCTATACAAACTATTATGAGTTCATTTCATTTATTTTTTTGTAATATTTATCAAGAACTTATTTGATATTATCAGTAGTGGTTGAAAAATGTTGACCATACAGATTTTCTAATAATCCTTTCATTGTTTAATAGAAATTTTCAATTTTTGCAAATCTAACTCCTTGTCTAATTTCCATAATAGTGATTGTTTCATTGTATTTTTTATTTAGACTTTCTTCATCGAATTATTATCCTAATACTCCAAATCCAAGAAATGGGGCCAATATGTACAGTACTGCATTAGCATATTAGTATTATCTTTATACAGCATCCAATATATTGGCTAATTAAGATTAATATATACCTTTATGATCAATGTATATGTTGTTTTATTTATCCAAATTCAATGCTAAATTGATTTCATCTAATGCTTCATGAAGTTTGAAAATTCTGAACAATATTACAGATTTCCTATAATAATAATCACTACAAGTCTTATCAATAGATATTAATATATCATATATTTTTAAGGTTTCTTCTGTTCTTGCTAATCTTTTTAAGACTTCAATTTTATGTAAAAAAGCTTCAATATATTTGGAATTTTTGCCAAGGGCTCTGTCAACTAATTCTAAACTTTAAGGATATTTCTATAATCTGAATTAGATTAGAGATTTATAATAATAGCATTAACAATTATTTGAATTTAATTTCAATATTTAATCTAAAATTGCATTACTATCTGTAAACTAATCCAAAAAATACAATATTATAGCCTTTTATAATAAGAAATCCTAATTCTATGGGTCAAATTACTCAAGTAATATATTATATTAAGTTAAGGCATCTTCATAATAAAATATTTTTTAATTTAATTTAGCAAGTGCAATCCGACCTTCTTTAAATTTTGGATTAATCAATACAGCTTAAGTGTATGAATTTAGTGAATCAGGATAGTTTTCTTACTTTTCTTAACATTTACCCAAGTAGAAATACATTCTTACATCAGGATACTTTAGTAATTGGAGTGATTTTAATATAGCAACAGCCTCATTTATGAGATCCATTTCATACAGTACAATACCTTTCTAAAGCTTGGCTTTCAAATTTTAATGATCTTTTGTTATAACCATTGTAAGACTTTATAGACATTTTTCGAATTGAGTTAATTTTTTCTCAGCCATAGCTTTTAAAAAGTAGATATCTGGGTCTTGATTAAAAGTTAGATAAGTTTCATAGCATTTTAATGCTTCACTATACTTACCTAACTTCATGAAGGTGTCCCCTTTATTATGCAGAGCTGGTAAGTATGAGCTATCACATTTTAATGCTTTATCGAAAAATAATATGGCTTCTGTAAAATTTTATGATTCTTTCAATGCAATGCCCTTTCCGAAATAGGCATCTGTGCAATTCTAATTCTATTTTAATGCTTATTCATAGCATTTAATTGCTTCAGGGAATTTATTTAATTTAATGAGTGCATCACCTTTATGTAAATATGCCAAATAATTTAAATTATTAATTTAGATAACTTAATTGCAACAGTCAACAGCCTTTTAAAAGTCGCCTGATTTACAATAAGCTAAACCCAATGTTAATCTAAGATCTTCATCATCAACTCGATACTATACAACTTATTGTAATTGTTCAATAACAAAATCCTCCAAATCTAACATAATCTAAACATTAGCTCTATTTCGAATAATATCTGGATTATAGCTATCTTGATTGTAGAGCCTCTCATATATTGTAAGAGAAGATTAATAATCCCCTAACTCTGATAAGGAGAAAGCTTTTCCATATAAAGCCTGAAAGTTTTAAGTATCATATAATAAAACTTGGTCGTATTATAATAATGCCTCATTATATAACTTTTTATTAAGAAATATGTCGCCTTACTTAATTATAAAAAATACCTTTACATATCATTGCATTAGTAGCAGATTAATCTATTGACAATATCATATCACAAATTTCCTATGATTTTTCTAATTGCCCAAGTTCTCGAAGGGCGACAGCTAATTATATAAAAATAAAAAAACCTTAACCATAGAGTGCCTCTAAATTTTATGGATCTATCTTTAAGGCTTTTTCATAAATTTCGAGAGACTTTTAGTACTTTTTCTCATTAATAAGTTAGTTCGCTAATTATTGTTAATTATATTTTACCTTCATTAATAAATCCTTCGTTTTCTAAGTTGTCTGCAGCATTAATATTTGGTTTAGTAAACTTTATTTCATCTTGATTATCCGAAAAAGCTAGCGTATTGTTTATAAAATTACGACTAGCTGGCCTTGATACCACTATTTCCTTTACACTAGTTTATTGAGGTTGCTTGGTTATATCGGTTTTAGAATCTGCTGATTTCTTTATGATGTTCTTACTACTTCCTGAACCCATCAATGTTTTAAAATATGAAATTAATTGGATTTTTATGACAATAGTAATTAATTCAAAATAGACTGTTTAAACGAAGAAAAAAAACGATGTGTAACAGTCTAATTTTTAATGAGAATGCCAATCAAACAAAAATAAGTTATATAAGCTTCATTTCCAATAATTTTTGAGATCAATGACAATTAAAGTCATGTTGTCTTTCTTATAATGTGTATTTCTTGATGATGCTTAATCTAGCAAATATTAAGCCAACTAATCAATTTCTTTACCTTTCCAATTTTCTATCAGTTTTTTCAATTCTTCGTTTTTGATAATCTAAAATTAAATTCAGTTATTACATCCCAAAAACCATCTGATGCCAATACTAAATACTTGTCATTTGCCTTTATTTGGTATTTCTTAATCTCTGGAACTGCTATTAATCCAGATGGTCTATGTTTTTTATCACCAAATGCTCTTGTTACAGCCAACTCACCATTTATTCTTGGGATTGAACTAAATTTACTAAATCAATTACTGTCTATCTAAGATAGTGGCTATTTATTCAATTCTTTTGAATTCATCTTCTCTATTGAGTTTATGTTCTAAATTCATTTTCTCGATTTCTCCTTCATCAGTAATAATAACACAGGCTGAATCGCCAAGATTAACGATGAAAAGATTCTTTTCTTCATTAACAACACATAATGCAGTAGATCCTCCTACTAGGTTATTCTCATCCTAATAATTTAAGATAAATTAATTCATTTTCTCAAAACTATTGATGATTGCTTTTTCTAAATTCTCATGAAAATTCTCATCTTGCAATAAATAATTATGTAGATTGTTTTCCAATATAGTTGATACTGAATGACCTGCATGTCCATCATAAATTGCATAAAAAAATTAAACTTTATGATTTTGATTTAGATTAGGAATTGCAACAAACTTAAATATGCGATATTTAGTACTCTATCTTCTTAATACTTTCTGCCGCACTTAAGTTGGGCTACATCAGCTACTGTCCTTCCTTAATGCAATAGTTAAATCGACTGATCACTAACTATTAATAAATTCTATATTACATTGGCTCATTGAAAAATATATCTGTTTATAACTTTTTTCCCTCAGAAGAATGAGTACTTTCTGGTTAGACATCTTGTATATTCACATTTAACTACAATTTAGGCCTAGCTTTTTTTGACATTTAAGCAGTTCTTTTTTAGTAATAATAAATATTGGTAAATTAATAAAATTCCTAAATTCTAAATACTCTATAATCATTTAAATTTATTTATCATTTCTTTTAATTATCTTTCTAGTGACTCATTTGTTATCAGTACCCGAAACGGTATTAATTACACTGTTCTTTTAAGAATCTTAACAAGTTAACCTAAATATGGTTTATAATAATAAATAAGCAACCCTTAAACAATTAGTATATAACCTAAATAGCTGTAAGATACAATCTAATATTGTAAATATATTTACTTAAATTAATGATTATAATGATTTAGTTACATTTTATATACTATTATCTAATTATTCACACATCTGTAAGAATACTCTTGTAATTATTTATGCTCCTTCTTATTCATAAAGTGAACTTTCTATTCTCGAAGTAAAGTTATTAACAGCCTACTAAGATCTGAATTAATTTGAGACATAATTAAGTGATGAAATCATGCCTTTAGTTATTGAACCTTCTAAGGCTATGTCACAATATCTTTGCATAAAATCATAAAATATCTATTATATTTAACAAATTACTTAATCAATATAAGAACAAAAATTATTCACATTTATTTGATCATAAAATGTTATGAATTCATCATCTAATAAATAGTCATTAAAATTTATTTATTATTATAAATTTACGTAATCCGAAATTGAAGATTGTCCCTTGTTAATTAAATCATGTAATTAAGAGTTTTCATCTTCCGTTAGAAATGTGAAATTACTCCATCTAAATAATATTTCTCGATATAAGTATAAACTACCTGGTCGTAATCTCATATCTTGCATT
>JMSD01000034.1:236496-318632 GCA_000715435.1 Paramecium caudatum
TATAAATTTCTCCAAATTGTAGAGTTTTCCTGATTTAGCCATCTTAATAACTATAATAATTAAAAATATATTTAGAGATATATAATATCATATTTTAATCATCAATTAACCAAATGTAATATTTTTTTTATGTTTTTTTGCTGGAGCATTAATTATATTTCTATTTGACTTTTTTGTGCAGCTATTTTTAGTGGATAGCACTGATGGTGATGAGTTAATATTTGTAAATGTAAACATAGAAACTGGTTTGACAGCTAAAGGCAAAAGCTTTAAGCCTGGCCTTTTCTTTTTTTCATCCAATAGCTTTACTGAGGGATTCGGAGATAATGTATTACAATAACTTACAGGAGACATGTTGGCTGTGTAAATTCTTTTACTACTCTCTGGTTAGATTTTAGGGGCTGAACCTGTCATGAGAATCTACCTAACTGTATTGCTTTAAGCTAGTTATGATCGATCTATTAGGTTCTTTAAACTTCTTTTATTGAATTTTAAAATATCTTTATAACATTGTTTGGGATTAGGCACTTTGAATTACCTTAGTCTAATTAGATTTTCATCATCTGTTTGTTCATCCTCATCTTCATCTTCTTCTTGCATTAGGGTTGGTAATGCTGGAATCTCTTTCAAAGTTTCTTCATTCTATTTATCGTCCTCTTCAAATTTATTTACTCTTATTCCGATTTCAAAATCATCTTATGATCCTGTCTACTTTACTGCTTTTACTTTATGATCAATAATTAACTCAAGTTTAAAAATGGTTGAACAATCAAATGGTGCTGTAATTGGTAAATAAAAAGTCTTTAATTTTTAAGAGAAGGTCGAGATCTTGCTTTATTTTATATCTGAAAACATTTTTTTAGGGGATAGGGAATTATATCTATGTAATAAAATGGAAGGTCTTTGGTTTGATTTTTGTGGAGTTTCTACTGCTTCGAGAGAATATGAACTTGCAAGTTTGGGTGTGCCTGCTTAAATATTATAAAACACTGTGTTATGATGTCTATTGTTTTTTCTTTTTGGTTGGTTGTCTTATTATTATGAAAGAATGTCAATGATTGTTTTTTTTTATATGAGATGTCTTCTATTTCTCATTTTCATTTGTTTTCTTTATTACATTTTTTCATTTTGCTCCCTTAGTTTTATAATGAGATGTTGGTAGGGCTGAAATTATGAAAGTATGGTTGTCGTATAAAGCATCTTTTTATTTGTATTTCCACACTCCTCACATTCACAGGACCTTCTTCTATTTAAGGATGGTAATGCATGAATTGGAAAATGATTAGCTGTGTTTTTGAATGAACATCCTGTGTATCGATTTCGCATTATGAATATTAAAAAAAATACAAATTAAAAAAATTAAAAGTAGAATTGGCGAGACATTCATAAGAAATCTTGATATTGATTATCTTATGTATTCTTTATGGTTTTTGTATTTATATATATCATTCTTTCTTTTTAAAGATCATGGCAACAGTAATATCTGATTCTTTAATCTTTTTTTCATCATTTTATGGATTGTTTATGTAATATATATATTCTGTACCACTTAATTCATATAAAAGTAATGGTAAATAATTTTTTCCATAATTATGATTGATAATCACATCATATCCATCATCGAAATATTCTAATCATATAAAGAGAGATACTTCTCATTTTTTATGGATTGTTAACTGTTTCTATCAGTTATAAACCTAATTTTCCAATAACTTAGAAATCAACTGCTCTTCCATCAGTTGGATATCCTGAATTGGCTTTCAAATATTTATTTAACCATCTTGGATTAGCAGGCAAATTGTTAATTGGTAATCCATTTGATTATAATAACATTGCAAGACTAGTTATTAAACTACCTCCTTCACAAATTGTTTGTGGACCTTCATTCAATGGAATATTGAACCATTGTTAATGGCAATTTTTGTATGATGTTATTGATCTTGGCTTTTACTCACACATCACTGTTTAAAGAACCATTATTGTCAACAATAGGATTAATATTTATCTCATAATTTATATATTAAATTTCAGTATTTCTCATTTGCTTAAATAATTCTTGCATGTCTCTCGAATTGATCATCTAGCATTAATACTGTCTTTGGAATCAGTTGTATGAATCTTTAAGTATAAACTAATTCTTTTTATAGATATTTAGGCAATATTATTAGAAAGTACACAATCATTATAATATTAAATATTATATAACAAATCGATAAAGCCTATATAATATACATAAATACATTATTAATATTAATATAGTCTTTATAAACAATAAATTTAATTCAATTACAAAAATATAAACAAGAGATTGAGATAAGTTTATTTTCATTCTAAATATTCATAAAATACCTCTTGAAGAGCTTGTCGTATTTTAGATTTTATGAAACTAACATCAACATTTCTTAAATTAGATGACTTTGATCTTCTTTTTGTTTCTGGTGATTATTGTATTTTTTGGAAAGATCTCTAAACTTGTGGTTTATTTTCGAAAAATAATTGCTGTTATTATTAAAGTTTCTATTTTTATACAATTTATTATATCTTTTCCAATTGAAATGTTAACAATTCAACCTTTTTAGATGTATTTGTTAAATGTTTTTTTTCTGCTTTTAATTGTTATTCCAAGTTTATTACTTAGTTTCTATTATTGAGCCTGTCTGATATTTATCTTATTAATTCATTATTTTATTAAGCTAGCATTCTAATGTCATCGATTTCTGTCTTTTTTTTAGAACCATTTTTCGAATCTGATAAAAACTTTTACTTCATATAATATTTAATAAAATTTTATTTTTCACGATTGTTATTATTATTATAATTGAATTTGAGCTTCTTATTGCAATTCATCATGATCATTAAAACTTGATTCTTACTATCCAATTGGTTATTCTTGATCTTCTTCCTTCATGTTTACACTATTATTTTGAGGATTAGATCTCATAGTTTATCCCATTACTTATTATTATTATTGTTAACCACCTTTTTCTGGTTTCTTTGATTTCATTTATTTGTATGTAGCCTCTACTTCAACTAATTTTCTCTTGTTTTGGCCTCTACTTTGAAGTTCCTTTTGTTATCTCTTGTTTTACTCTTTTGCTCTCTATTAATTTATTTAATCTTAAGCATTGCTAAGTACATTTTTCAAATTTCCAATCTATGTTTAGAAATATAATACTAATTAATGATCTTAGGGTAAATGAGTTTCACCAAAACGAACAGCCTTTTAATATGTTTGTATGGCTTCATCAAATCTCTTTAAATATTCAAATTCAACTCCAAGATTATGATAGGCTATGGCGAGTACAGCTACTCGATCTTTTAATTTTTAATCTACTCCTTATTAATCATTTTTTTATTCTGGCTGTTTCATTAAGAACTCATCCTATAGAAGAACTACTGATATCAGTGCATGTTCCAAAGCTTCAGCGTGCTATTATATTTCATGCCTTACTCTATTTAATTATGAAAGTACTGCACACATATTTAGATGGGTATCAGCTAAAGATGGAGCTGCTTCTTATCTGATTTCAATTTCTAATGCTTATTATAAATACTGGAGAGCACTTCTTAATTTTCCATTTCTTCTATAGAAACAAGCTAAATTATTATAGGTGATTGCTCTAACAGTTATAAAAAACTTACTTATATCTAGTACTTGATTGAGCTAATAAGTCAGCTTTCTTTAGAAATTCCAGGGATGCATCAAATTTCTCTTTTTACAAGAAAATCATAGCAATCAAATTGCATAATTCACATAACTTGTCACTTGTTTTAAAATATTCTTCAGAATCTTCTCCATATGCAGACTTTTTAATCATTAGCATTTCTTCAAACACATTCAAAGCTTCTAAGTACTTGTTTTATTATTAGAATTATTGAGCTTATTAATCCAATTATAGCAATCGTTCTCTTATACTATCCATATTAATATAAATATAAATTAAATAGTCAAAAGTCTTTACAAACAGCTATCATCTTAATATATAAAAATATTGTAGCAATACAATGTTAATCCTTCTCCAATTAAAACTAAAATAATATTTAATAATACTGCTCCATCTATTATTTTGTAAAGTGCATGTACTGAAAGTATGGCTAAAAGTATAGATACTAGAGCAATGATCCAACATGCCATCTTCAAATATTCATTTTACATGAAAAACATGTAAATTAAACTTAATAGCAATGGAAATGCGCAAATAAATGGAATAGAGTCTTTATATTATATATTATTTTACATAAAATGGGTTACTTCTTTTTCAGTCTTGCAAAATACAATAAAGCTCCAGCATTTGAGCCTTGAAATATATTTATGAGTGCCAAAATAATAAAACCAATAGACTAATTATCTGAATAATAAGTTGAGGAATAAAGTCCTGCCAATATCAATGATAAAAATATTCCAAAAAAAACATATGCACTCTATGCATATGGTAATTTTCTTGCATTTTTTCTCGAGAGTGTCACTGAAAACAATATAAATCCTTCCAGGATGACACTTATATAAAATAAATATGAGAATTTCTATAATTCTGAGTCATAAAGCAAATCTACTAAAAATGTCCTGACCATGCAAAATATACATAATAATAATGGTCCAAGCAAATGAAATTAAATGAGACATAAAGTTCTGAGCATAAAGGATTTCTATTCTTTAAATGATCGCTTCTTAATTAGATAGTTGTTTTCTTTCTTTGGTTATACTAAAATATTATTAACATCTTTACCTTAACCTTCTTAAATTACTAATGCCTTTTCTTAAAGGGATAAAATTGTACATTGTTAATCAAGTAATTATTCTTCTGCATTAGTTGATTAGGTCTATGGCGACTGAAATGCAGAGGATAGATTCTCTTAATCGAGTTTAGTAGTGAAGACTTTTTGCATTCAACAATAGCAAGAATTATTTAGAAATCTTAATAAAATAAATGCGTAATTTAACACAATGTAACAAGAATTTAATTAAATAAATATTCATTTTAATCCCTAATTTAATGCTATCTATTTTAAACATCTTTCAAAAGTATCATCTCCTAGGAGTATTTACGATGGAATCAAAAATACCATTCTTCTAAGTATTGCATATTCTTAATTTAATTATGGTTTCAAATAACAACCAATAATAAATAAGAAAATTGATAAATATATGAGAAAGATTATTGTTATTATTAAGACAAAATTATTTTCTTTAAGTGTAATATCTGATAGACCATTTTAAAATTGAAAAGATGTTTTAAAGAATGCTCTCAATATTATTTAAGCTCCTTCAAGCTCATATAATTAAACCTCTGCTCTTTTTGTAAAATTATTGATTGCTTATTAACTTCTAATTTAATTAGAAATATAGTTCAATACTGGAATAGCTCCATTTTATATTTAACCTTCAAATGCTTTTTCACAATATTTTTCCATCCAATTCAAATATTCTTCATCTAAATAATCACATAAATTATGTGTTTATTATTCTTTGAAAAATGTTGCAAATCCATCAGATATCAAATATAAATTTGGTTCAAATGTGCTTGTAAATGTTAAATAATCTTAAATACTTTCTTGTGCTTTATCTATAAGTAAATAAACCCTTTCTTTATCATGGGATGTTAAAAATGTAAAATTAGTCCATCTTAATAAATGTTCTCTATAAAGAAATAAACATCCACTTCTAAATTTAAGATTTTAAATTAAAAAATAAAAATTTGTGGTTTCATCAAATTTACTTAAATAATCTTCATTTTTCATTTCTACAATTAATGCATATGTTAAAAAAATAAGTGCAATCATTATCCAAAATATTATATTATTTTTTCTTGTTGATTCTAGTTACTGTTCATTATCAAGCTTTTTTGTTTTTTGAATTTTATTAAGTTCAATACAATTTTTCATGATTTATTCTTAATGTTGAAGGTCAAACTTATATGAGTATGAATATTCTTAATTACTATTCAAAACATTAATTAATTATTATAGTTTTTCTATTTCGAGCTATGCTTAAGGTTTATCTATATAAGAAAGTAATTTTAAAAATTCATCATAAGATTTCAAATATTTATGATATGTTATTCCCTGAATTATTAGAAAAACCAATAGAGATATAGAAAATATGATCCATATTGTAATCCATTTCTGACTAACAATAAAACTGTGATGAAGTGTATATTCTAAAATAGAATTAGTTATTGCTTCTAATTTATCTTAAATATTATAATAATTAGCAAATAGAAAAATCTAATACGGTTATCCAGATGTACTTTATCTTCTCTGAAATGTTCTCATTTAAGCATATTGATATTATAAAATTTATAATAAACACTCTCTAAAACTTTCAGGACCTACAGGGTATATTGTTGATTAATCATTTTTCATATACATTAGTGTCATTTATTCATCATCTAAGAAATGCTCTAAATATTAATTATTCAATTATTTATATAAGCTATCTTTTAATTCTGTGTAACCCAACCCAATATGTAAATAGTATGGTTCAGTCAAATTAGAGAGAATAGACAATGGGAAAAAGCCTTCCCTCTACATTTATTAATAGACAGTTATTGTATTTCTCATCAAAAAAAATAGATCATGAGGTCCTTAAATGCTTGCATGAAATGAAATCATTTCAATATTTGAAATAAATTACAGAATATCCTAATTAAGAATAAAAATCACCAAAACTGGACATATAAATTATATGGCTATTATAATTAAAATGACACTTAACAAATATTTTAACATTTTTGGTTCTTTTTCTTTTGTAATATCATTAATTAAAGTAAATTTAGTTAATAAATAACTATTATGATACCCATATTCCGTCATTCTTTTAGTATCATTTCCTTTTTCTTTCTACTAATCATCAATAATTTTTTAACTTTTTTCAATAGCATTAAATTCTACTTTAATTTATTTTTAACTTGTATTATTTGTAAAATAATCTTGCTATTGAGATTGCAATAATTTATTTTATTGTTTTTCAATTAGTTGACTTGTACTTTTGTTGGGTGAAATAATTTACTAATCAATTTTTTCTAATAAATCCTCATGATACATTTGTTTCACTTCAAAAAGATTTAAATTTTTTTCTATTGACATACCTCGTTAGGTATTTAATGAATATCCTTCTCTACTTCTTATAGTAAATAAATTTATTGTTCTAGGCATTGCTTCTCCAATAGATAAATTGAGCTGACTTATTTCGAAATTCTCAGAATCTTCTGTCAAATCTCTCTTTATACTTTTTAATTATGTTAATTATTCAGTCTTGCTTAAACTATTTAAGGTTTAACTTTGAATAATTGAATCAATGGAGATAATATAATAATGATATCCATAAAGCTCATTTTTGTGAATTGTAATGTTTGATTAATAACTTTTTAAGAACTTTTGATTCTCCCAAATTTTATGTGACAATGATTCCTATTTTTAGAATGTATCTGCATTTTCTGAGAGTATAATCCCTAAATATAATTCTAAATCAATAAAATGAGTTTCTACATTGTTCGCTCTTATCAAATTTAATTCATTCTCAACTAATTCCTCAAATTATGGAAATATTCTTGATACTTTTAATTTATAAAATTAAGAAAAATCATTAATGCTATCAACTAATTCAGGATTAAACCCTAGCATTAATAGAAATGATTTAGTCATTCCTCCTAAAATGTTATTTACATCTACCATCACAAAAGAAAATTCCATTTCCACTTCTTAAAATATCCCTACTATCGTTATTTTATCATATTTCAATTAAGAAATGTTATCAAAACTAAAAATAATTGGTTTTGCAATTCCTTTTTTATTTTTTATAAATGTTTAACTAAATTATTTATAATATTTTGATTTCCCTGTTTTAAAGAATTTAGAAACCATAATAGGATGCTCTCTTGCAATAAATTAAAGCAATAATGATTAAAAATCAAATTCTTCATTAATTTTATAATCTACCATTTTCTTAAAATTTGATGACTATTACAAGATATCAATATGTTGTAAATCTTCATCAACTGTACATAATAAAAAGCTTACTTGATTTGTATAAAAATTTACAGAAAAGTTTTAATTAAGAATAAATAATTAATTTTCTGACATTGTAGCTTAGTTTATTAATTTGTATGCTTATAGATAGTTCTTAAAAACTTCTGCTTCATAGAAAACCTATAAAGATTAGAGTCTTTTGCTTGGGTAGCGTTCATATTCTAAATAAAGTTTTTACTAAAAAGCAATGAGTGTTTGACAGATTTTTTGTATTTATTTCATTGATTCTGTAATGCTTACTTTTTTTAATAGTTATATTGAGCTTTCAAAATATTTAATTTTAAGTTTCAATATTTTTTTGATTTCATTTAGGTATTATTCCATTTTAAATTCCTATTGCATGAAATTTTAGATATGCTCAGATAGTTCATGCTATTCTGAAGTTAATTATTGTCCACCAAATATATTCTTAAGCTTATATTTTATTGAATCCAATAAAAATAAAATTTTTTAGGTTTAAATAAAATCTAATTTTAGTTAATATGTTATAATATGTTTAGATTATCTTTACAAATTTTTAAATGATACTTCAGCATATTTCTTTTCTGGATCAGTTAATGATTAAGAGGATGAATCATTTCGAATTGTTGCTGAGAATGAACTTGGAGCCATTATTGACTAATTAACACTTTAAGATGAGTTTTTAGAATGCTATGACCTTCCAAATAACAATTAATTAAAATGTTTTACAGATTGAATAATCCATCCATAATTTGCAAGTAAGGCACCATAAATTATTGTATGATAAATAAGTTCATCTAAATATGCTTTATTATTAAGAAATAGTTATTTTCTAAATAGTTTTAGTTTAGCTTAAGCAAAATCTTATTAAATGTTTAGAGTTATTGGGGCAGTATCATGAGGATCAGCTATGAGTTTCTCATGATGACAAAAACATTAAGAATCGCGGCATTTGCTTTTATGTTAATTAAAGATATAAATCTTTAACATTTTTGGTAGTTTAATATTATTTTATTGTGAAATTAATAATTATGAAATAGCATGCATATTAATATTTTACTTATTTAGGGATTTGTAAAAAAGTTAGGCTTTTATTTCAGAATCTATTGAATGAACAATTTATAAAATAATAGGAAACGCAAAGGATGTAAAGAGTAAATGATTAAAAGATTAAGAATCTATAATCAATTTAATTGCAGAAAAAAAAATATAAGTAATACAAAAGGAGTTGCCTAAATAAACAATATTTTTTTGAAATTAATGAATAATTCCTTAAGCCTCTAACTGATTCTGTATTATTAAAAAACTTGATAAAAATATAAGAATATGAAGAACCCATCGTAAAATTAAGGAATCTCCCAATGTAAATACAATAACTGAAGTCATATTTAGTGAATAAATTATAAAATCTTTGGGTGTGATTTTTAGTTTTTCAAAACAAACTATTTTTGTATCTATTGATTACTAATTAATTATTAAATGTATCAGGGCTTCTATTTGCACAATTATGAATATTATTATACCAAATATGATTTGTAAATAACTTAAATTATTATCTTTCAATTAATTGTATTAATAAATTATCGCCATTGAATTGAATGTAGTCAAAGGTATTAATAAAAAGTTGAAAAATAATTAAACATACATTGAAACTGTTATTTTAATATAATATTGAATCATCTGCAACTTAATTTAATTTTTTTTCTCACAAGAATATACCATCAAGAATTTTTATCCCACTATTAGCAAAAAGATGAGATAAATAATAAATTAAAAACTAATATCATACTATGAAAGCAATAAATCAATCCTAAATAAAACCATTAAAATATTGGCATAAAGAGAGTTTGATACTTACCATCCATAATCCTAATAAATAACAAAAAATAGAATTTGAAAATTGCAAACCAATAGCACAATAATTTAAACTGGTGAATTAAAAATTAACTATTTTTAGAAATGTAGAGTTGATTAAATGATTTTTGCTATTATTACTTCAAGAATAGTTGTTTTTGTTTTGTCTTAATGTCTTAATGCACCATTTTTATTCATAATTATATTATAAAACCAAACAAAACAAAAAAATTGTAAATAAATAAAATTAGTTGTTCGCTAATAAATTAACTAGTAGTTCAATGTTATTTAACTGTATTTCTTTTATCTTAATGGTTGCATTATACACAATAGTAATGGTCCAAGTAAATAAAATAAAATGAGACATAAAATTTTGAGCATAAATGATTTCTATTCTTTAAATGATCTTTTCTGAATCAAATATTTGTTTTCTTTCTTTGGTTATTCTAAAAAAATATTTTTTTCTTTGCCTTAACCTTCCTAATTACTAATGCCTTTCTTAAAGCGATAAAATTGTTTATTTTTAATCCAGCAATTAGTTTTTTGCATTAGTTGATTAAGTCTACAGAGACTAATAGACAGGGATAGGTTCTCTTTATCGAGGTTAGCAGTGAAGACTTGAGGCATTTAACAATATCAAGAGAAATCTTAATAAAATAAAGGCATAATTTAATGTAACAAGAATTTAATAAAATAAATATTCATTTTAATCCCTAATTTAATGCTATCTGTTTTAGACATCTTTCAAAAGTATCATCCCCTAAGAGTATTTACGATGGAATCAAAAAGACAATTCTTCTTAGTAATGCATATTCTTAATTTAATGAAGGTTTCAAATAACATCCAACAATTAACAAGAAAAAAGATAAATATATAAGAAAGATAATTGTTATTATTAAGACAAAATTATTTTCTTTAAGTGTAATATCTGATAGTCCATTCTAAAATTGAGAGGAAGTATTAAAGAAGGCCTTCAATATTATTTAAGCTCCTTCAAGTTCATATAATTAAACTTCTGCCCTTTTTGTAAAATTATTAACAGCTTATTAACTTCTAATTGAATTTGAAATATAGTTTAACACTGGAATAGCTCCATTTTATATTTATCCTTCAAATGCTTTTTTACAATATTTTTCAACCCAATTGAAATATTCTTTATCTAATTAATCACATAAATTATTTGTTTATTATTCTTAAAAAAATGTTGCAAATCCATCAGAAATCAAATATAAATTTGGTTCAAATGTACTTGTAAATGTTAAATAATCTTAAATACTTTTTTAAGCTTTATCAATAAGTAAATAGGCTCGATCTTTATCATGGGATGTTAAATATGTAAAATTAGCCCATTTTAATAAGGTTTCTCTATATAAAAATAGACATCCGCTCCGAAATTTAAGATTTTGAATTAAAACATAGAAATTAGTAGTCTCGTCAAACTTACTTAAATAATCTTCATTTTTCATTTCCACAATCAAGGCATAAGTAAAAAAAATTAAAGCAATCATTATCCAAAATAATAGATTATTTTTTCTTGTTAATTCTTGTGATTGATCTAAATCAATTTTCTTTGTTTTTTGTATTTTATTTAGTTCAATGTATTTTATCATAACTTATTCCTAATGTGAAATATCAAATTAATATGAATACGAATATTCTTAATTACTTTTTAAAACAGTTAATAATTATTATAACTTTTCAATTTCAAGTTAAGCAGATGTTTTATCAATAAATGAGAGTAATTTTAAGAATTCATCATATGATTTTAAATAATGATGATATGTAAATCCTTGTATTATTAATACTGTTAACAATAAAATTGAAAATAATATCCATATTGTAATCCATTTCTAGCTAACAAATGCACTTTAATTCAATGTATACGCTAGAATCGAACTAGTTATTGCTTCTAATTTATCTTAAAAATTAAAATAATTAGCAAAAAGAAAAATCTAATATGCTTATCCTGATGTACTACCTCTTTTTTAAAAAGTTCTCATCTAATCATATTGATATTACAATATTTGCAATAGGCATTCTCTAAATTTTTCTGGGCCAACTGGATACATACTTGATTAATCATTTTTCATATACATTAGTGTCATTTATTCATCATCTAAAAAATGCTCTAAATATTAATTATTCAATTATTTATATAAGCTATCTTTTAATTCTATGTAACCAAGCCCTATATGTTAATAATATGGTTCTGTTAAATTAAAAATTTATGATTATTTTAAAAATCCTTCCCTCTGCATTTATTAATATGCTGATATTGTGTTTCTCATCAAAAAAAATAGATCATGAGGACCCTAAATACTGGCATGAAATGAAATCATTTCTATATTAGATATAAATTGTAAAATATCTTAGTTAAGAATAAATACTATTAATAAAGGGCAAACTATTTAAATGGCTATAATTATATATATAACACTTAATAAATAGTTAAGCATCTTTGGTTACTTATCTTTTGTAATTTCATTAATTATGACAAATTTATTGAATAACAAACTATCATGATAGCCATATTCAGTAACTTTTTTTGTTTCATTTTCTTTATGTAAATCTTCTCTGAGATTCTAACTTTTTTGTTCAGCATTTAATCCTACCTTTATTTATTTTTAGCTTTTATTATCTGTAAAGTAATCTTATTATTAAGATTGCAAAAATTTATTTTATTGATTCTCTATAAGTTAACTTGTACTTTTATTTGGGGAAACAATCTATTAAATTTGAAATTAATCAATTTTATCCAATAAATCATCCTGATATATTTCCTTAACTTCAAATAGATTAATATTTTTTTCTATTGAAACATTTCTATTAGTATTTTAAGAATATCCTTCTCTACTTTTAATCGTAAATAAATTTATAGTTTTAGGCAAGGCTTCTCCAATGGACAAATTTAATTAACTAAGTTCAAAGTTCTCTGATTGATCTGTCATTTCTAGAACTTACAATTAGGTTTACTATTCTGTGTTAGTTTGTAATGTCTAATTTTATATTATTGAATTAACTTCAATGACATAATAATAATATCCATATAATTCTTTTTTATGAATTGTTACATTAGATTGATATTTTTTAAGTAATTTTTGATTTCCCCAAATTTAATGTGATAATGATTCCTATTTTAAAATGTATCTGCATTTTCGGATAGTAAAATACTTAAATATATATCTAAGTCAATAAAATAGGTGTCTATATTATTAGCTCTTATTAACATAAGTTCATTTTCAGTTAATTCTTCGAATTAAGGGAATATTTGGGAAATCTTTAATTTATAAAATAATGAGAAATCATTGATCCTTTCAATTAATTCATGGGTGAAACCTAACATATTTAAAAATGATTTAGTCATTCCACCTAATATATTATTCACATCCACCATTACAAATGAAAATTCCATTTAAACTTCTTAGTAAATTCCTACAACTGAGATCTTATCATTTTTCAATTATGAAATATTATCAAAGCTAAAAATAATTGGTTTAGCAATTCCTTTTTTATTTTTTATAAATGTTTAACTAAATTGTTTATAAAATTTTGATTTTCCTGATTTAAAGAATCTAGAGACCAATATTGGATGTTCTCTTGCAATAAATTGCAATAATAATGATTAAAAATCAAATTCTTCATTAATTTTATAATCTACCATTTTCTTAAAATTTGAAGACTATTACAAAATTTCGATATGTTGTAAATTATCATCAACTGTACATAATAAAAAGCTTACTTTATTTGTATAAAAATTTACAGTAAAGCTTTAATTTAGAATAAATAGCTAATTTTCTGACATAGTTGCCCGATTGACTAATTTGTAAGCATTCAAATAGTTCTTAAAAACTTCTGCTTCATAAAAAACCTACAAAGATTAAAGCCTTTTACTAGGATAAAGTTCATAATCTAAATGTAGTTTTTATTAAAAGGCAATTAATGTTTTACAAATTTATTGTATTTATTTCTATGATTCAGATAAACTTTTCTTTCTCAATAGTTATATCGAACTCTCAAAATATTTAATTTTTAATTTCAATATTTTTGTAATTTCAATCAAGTATTATTCCATTTTAAATTCTTATTACATAAAATTTTAGATATGCTCAGATAATTCATGCTATTCAGATGTAAGTTGTTGCCCACCAAAAGTGTTTTTAAGTTTGAATTTAATAATATCTACTAAAAATAAAATCTTCTATGTTTATGTAAAATTTAATTTGATTTGGTAAGTTATGGCATGTTTCTATTGTCGTTACAAATTTTTAAATGATACTTCAGCATATTTCTTTTCAGGATCAGTTAATGATTAAGATGATTAATCATTTCTAATTGTTGCTGAGAATGAACTTGGAGCCATTATTGATTAATTAAAACTTTAAGAGGAGTTTTTAGAATGCTATTATCTTCCAAATAACAATTAATTAAAATGTTTTACAGATTAAATTATCCATCCATAATTAGCTAGTAATGCACCATATATTTATGAATGATATATTAATTCATCTAAAAACGCTTTATCATGATTAAAAAGGGATTTTCTAAATAATTTCAGTTTTCCTAATGCAAAATCTTAAAAGATGTTTCGAGTCAAGGGTGCAGTATCCATAGGATCTTCTAATAGCTTATCATGATGACAGAAACATTTTGAATCTCTGCATTTACATTTATGTTGATTAAATATATATATTTTAAGCATTTTTGGTAGCTTTACATTATTCTAATATATTATTAATAAATATGAGATAGCTTACATATTAACACTTCCCTTATCGAAAGATTTATAAAAGAGTTAATTATTGATCTTATAATCTACTGATTTGACAATATGTAAAATAATAGGAAATGCTAAAAAAGTAAAAAATAAATGATTAATAGACACAAATGAATTTAAAAGGCTTATTGATGAAAAGAACAAATAGCAAAGAGTAAAGGAATGACAGAAGTATACTATATTTTTTTTAATTGGATGTATAATTCCTTAAGTTTCCAATTGATTATATATTGTTAAATAGCTTGATAGAAACAATATAATATGCATAATCCATTAAAGATTTTATGTTTCACCCATTGAGAATACAATGACTGAAGCCATATTCAATAAATAGATTATAAAATCTTTGACTGTTACTTTAATTTTTTCAAAACAAACTATTTTTGTATCAATTGATTATTAATTTATTATTAGATGTATTAGAGCTTCTAATTACACTATAATAAATATTATAATTCCAAAAATAACCTATACATAGTTTTAATTATTATTCTTTAACTTCTGATATTAATAAATAATTGACAATGAAACTAGTGTTGTAAATGGTATCAATAAAAGGTTGAAAAATAATTAAATATAAATAGAAAACAAAAGGTCCATATAGTATTGTATCGATTATTGCATTATTTAATATTTTCTTTCATGATTAAGAATTATTAAAAGTTTTAAACCAAGAATCACTAATAGTAGAAGATAAATAATAAATTAAAATGTTATTTCATACTTGGCAATCAAAATATCTGTTCTAAATACTGCCATCAAAATAAATGAATAAATGGATATATGACTTGTTTCTTACCATCCATAATCTTAATAAATTACAAAAGAAAGAGTTTGAAAATTGCAAACCAATAGTATGATAATTTAAACTGATGAATTGAGTATCAATTATTTTTGAAAATGTAGAGTCGATTAAATGATTATTGATAATATTTCTGAAAAAAAAGTCTTTTTTTTGTCCTATGGTTTTGTTTTATTGTTTTTGTTCATCAATTTAATATAACTTGTAATTATAATTATAACAAACCAAGAAGTTGTAAAATAAAATAAAAATTAGATTATATTTTTATAAATTAACTAGTAATTCAATGCTATTTGCCTTAGGCTGGATTTCTTTTATCTTTTATAATATTTGCATTATGATTTTCATCATTTTTATGTGGATTCTATTTCTTTATTTATGGGCTTGCATTGATTGATTTATTATTTGTTGGTTTTCTATCAATAGATGGTTTTCTATCAATTGATTTCCTTTCAACACTTTTTCTTTATGAATATGGACTTTTTGCTCTCATTGCAGAAGCTGGTCTAATTTATCTTTAAGATTCTGGTGGAACTTATTAATGAACTTACTATTATTATCTATTAGGTGCTAAAGGTATTTTCTAAAGAATGATAATATATTTAAATACTGATCTTGGAATATTTTAGTTGGAAATTACATTAGGTTATTTTCTAAGACATTAAGGAGTCTAACTTTTAGGTCTGTCATTATCTTTTTCTCATTAACAGAAACTGATCTTGTTGATTTAGGTTGATTAACTATTTAATGTGCTGGTTGATCTATATCATACATTGGTTTAGGTAATTTTGCTTAAAGTTATTTTAAATTTTTAGGTAACATAATAGTTTGTAACAATTATGCCTTCATTTATTACTTTTATTATGGTTGAGGCTCGAATTCAGCAATATATTTTCTAACTATTGGATCATTCAAAATTTAATCTGAAGTCGGTCTTAACTATGGTGGAACTTTAAGTAAAGAAGCAATCATTTAATGCAAATCTGAGGAATATCCTTTAGGAATTTTTTCATAGATTCCAGCAGATATCTTTCTAAATAGTCCTTTTAAATCAGTTGCACGAAATGGAGGTTTTAATGTAGTCATTTCATAAAGTACACATCCTAATGACCAAATATCAGAAGGTGAAGAATAGGGCTAATCCCGCCAAACCTCTGGACTTGCATAATCTTAATATATTCAATAAATACATGGTGTGCCAGTTTAAGTTTTAGCCAATGCACCATGTGAGACTTTACTCACATTCATGTCTCCTAATTTATAAACTCCATTTAAGGATTTAAAGACATTAGCACTTTTTAGATCTCTATGCAATATTCCTGCTTTATGTAGTACTTTTAAGCCTCTAGTCATATGAATTAATGCTTTCCATATCTCACTTTCTTCAATTGTAATATGTTTCCTAATACAATTCTAAATTTATTTTGCAATGTCTCCTCCGGCAGCAAATTCCATTACAACACATAAAGAATTCGATTGCTCATCAAAAAATGCCTCTTTATATCCTATGATATTGGCATCTTGAATAGATGCTAAAATTCTAATCTCATTCAAAGCATTTTCCCTCTCCTTCAATTTTAGGTTACCCATTCTTACTTTTTTCATGGCATACTCTTGATTGTCACTATTTCTTTTTACCAAATATATAAACCATAATTTACTTTATAAACAAGACCAAATGAGCCTTCTCCAAGTTTTTAAAGTATTGTGAAATCGGTTAAAGTTGTTTATTTTTACATAATTTAAATATTAAAATGTTTGATAACATTATTATGGCATTAGGATGGGCTGGATCTTAACCTATAATATCCATTGCACTTTTAAGATATTTGATATTGTAAAATTGTGAAGCACTCTATTTATCACAGTTTTTATTAAGACTGTCAAGTTTATTTGTGTTCATTGTAGTCATAATATAGTAATAATATAATTATCATTAGTAAGTTTAACATTTTAAGTCATCCACACCTTAATTCACCATATTAAACAGGGAAACCATTTCGTTTCTCATTTGGGTTAGTGTTTTTGTGTAGTTTATTTGAATTTGTGACCATTTCAATGTCAATTCATGCAGTATTTCATAAAATTTATTTAGCTCCTAGCTTAAGTATTATAGTATCGTACATTACATTACTTTATTCTAATTATTTAGAGCATTTTTTAGAAGTTGGATTGATAATGTGACTCCAATAACTGTCTTAATATCATATATACTTATGGGAGTAGGTTATTTATTAGAGGATTGGATATATTTTAGAGAAGGGCCAACATTTTAATCAAGAACTTTATCAATCAATAAATCATTTGACTGGTAACCACTAATAATGGTAGCAGTAGCAGCTGGTTGTCGAACATTAGGTATTAAGATATTCAAAAAATATTAATTCTAATAATTGTTTAATAATAAAGAAATTGTTGATAAAGTATCATGGGCTAATTATATTAATGATGAACCAGATAAAATTAAATGTAGTCTTGCAGCTGTTAATGCATTATTTAGTAGATATTTAGAAGCATAATTAATTGTACATTGTGAATAAAATTCTATACCTATCAACTAATTAAGTAAGGAAGCAATCCAAGATTTACTTAACAGTTATTTCGATAATCATTTATCATACAGTTATATGTATATGGAATAATTTAAGATATTTAATTTTAATAAAGAAGCAAGTGACGATCCAGACTTTTATTTTGAAAAAGAAACACTTCTTAGAAAAATGATAAAATCAAGAATATTTGAGATTTAATTGAAACATTAACAATACAAAGATATTTTTGGAATGGATAAATATTAAAATTTATTTTTTGAAGTAATATTTTAAGATTATGGTGTCCATGAATATATATGGGACGAAGAAACACCATTAATTACTTTGGCTATGTAGTTTTTTTAAGGTCTCTTTTGTTTTGTTGCTGCCTTTTTCCATGAAGAATAATTTAAGAATTATTTCGGATAAGGATATGATTTAAATTATGAGATTGAAGTTAATGATTATTACATATGGTTGTCAGTTTTTTTAGGAATATTATTTCTAGGAAAGATAGCGTAAATTTTATCCCTAAATTAGAGCTTATAAATTAATAATATTATGGGAAGTTTAAACATATTTCTTTAGTGGAATATTTTTAGAATTAGGGCTTATTTATTTAACAATGATTTGGATCGAAAATGAAACATATTTAAGAATTTTAGGATTAATATTTGCATATGTTGTTATATCTATTAGTTATCGTTCAGCAGAAAAAGTAAGAGATTAAAGTAAATTATATATTTAATTAGAAAATAAGTTATTTTATCTGAATTTTGTCATATTTTTAGTAAAAACTTAAAAATTTACAAACAGAGAAGGTAGTCATATAATATAATTAATGTCATAATGTTGTGAACATTTGAATTTAAATGAATTTTTAAAAGTATTATCTCAAATGTTATGTGTTCATGGAATTGTAAGTTGTGAATAAATGAGGCATCTAAAATTTAGTCATTTTGGAGAAAGTCCTTTTTTTAAATTTTAGATACCTTTTATATTTTAATCTTAGTTGAGATATGAAAATAATATTGAAAATGATACATTAATATAAGAAGAAGGAGAAGTTGAATAATAATAAAAATCATAATTTACAAGATTTGTTATTAATAGTGCTTATGAATAAAATAAGTCAGAAATTAAATAATAAAAAGCACCATCAAAGATAGCCTAATTAAGAATATCTGCAAAATCTGAAATATAACCTGAATAACCAAAAATAATGTCTGATAGAAAGCTATAATATTAAGATTTATCAGGATCAAAGGCAAGATCACAAAGACCTTCCTTATTGCGACCTCAAGTAACATCATAATTTGGATATTAACATTGAATATAATAAGTTATTTAATCAATATTTTTTTTTGGAAGGAGTTATTTTGGAAAGCACTAAATTATTTTCCATTATCACCTTATCCATTTCATTTTTCCAATACTATTATAACATTAATCTTTACTCTAATTTCAGTTTATAAATCTAAATATTATTTACTCCATTCATCTTTCAATCTTTTTTCTTTTTCTTCTTTTCTATTAAGTAATTTCTCTAATTGAACAATTCTATTCTTATAATTATAATTATCCTATTCTAAATTTTTACATCTTTCTAAATTATCATCCCATTCTTACAATTTAAGTTCCATATCAATTAATTTTTATCTTAACTCCTAAATAAATTTGAATTTTTTATACTTTCTCTTTTATAGGTTATTTCTTTTCTGTTAATTTGTTTTTAAGAATTTCTATTTCTTCTAAATAGAGCTCCTCTTTTGTGGCCATATCTTTTAATTTCTTTTATAATTCTTAAACTATTCTTGGTTCATGATTTTAAGATTCCAGCATTTAATTTTCTATCTAATTTATTTGTGTTTCATATTTCTTTATTATTATTTATTCTTTATCTTTAAAATGATCTAAATAATATGATTGATTACCTTCATAATATTGTTTTAATTGATCTCTCTCTACATTGTATTCTTATTAAAATTAATACAATTTGTTTAAAGCATCTCTTGCAATTTCACTCTGCCCTTGTAATTCCTCTAAAAGATTTAACTCAGTCTATTTTAATTGCTAAATTGTCTCTTCATAAGTTTATATCAATTTCTCATATTAGTCTCTAGATTAATATTGTTCAAATTTACTTTGTGCTATTAAAAGTTTCTATGTATTTTTAGTTTTCTTATTCATCTTAAATTTATTGTCGGAGTTCTTTAATTTATGTTTCATAGGCTTTCATTTTTTTTGTTAATTTAACTTCTTCTTTTTTCTAGTTTCCTTTGTTTGCTTAATTTTTGTTTGATTAGCTTTTAGGTTTCTTATCTTTTTTTTCTTATCCTCTTTTATTTGAATTTTCAGTTGGTTTTAATACAGATGGAATGTGAGTGAAAATGTCTGACCCTGAACTAGAGGTATTAGGATTTCTTCCTCGTTATTATTATCTCATAATTTATAATAATAATTGTTTGTTTAATGTTTCAAATTAACTCTATCTCAACTGATTACTATTAAAAATTGTAAACTAAAACTGCAGGGAAAATATCAGATTAATCAGTTTCTACATGTCCTTATGATGGGAGTCTCAAACCCATTAATTTACATGAAATGGTCTCAAATTTTGCAATTGTAGTCGGTATTTTAACAGGTGTTAGATAACTTGCATGATTTATAACTTTTAATGAACTTTAAGGAACATTATTTGTTCCAGGTGATACTATTTAAACAAGCATATTTGGATCTGTTAGTTTAGATGTTTTATATAGGATTAACTTGTCATCAAATTTAATATTGTTATCAAATTCTTAATTAGGAGATAGTTAAATGATTATAGGTTTAGGCATAGCCATTTAGGGAGGTGGTAATTTACAAACATGACATAACTTTTGCTGAATTGTTTAATTTTTCAAATTTATCATTTAAATTGGTTCATTATTTGCTATGAGGATCATTTCTTTCATTGATGAGGCTGTTTGAGAATTTGGTTTAAGTTCATTTAAGAAAGTATCAAGATTCCATAAACATTGCCTTTCTGGAATAATCTCAGAAATCCCACCATCTACATAATTTGAATTTAATACTTCCCAAAATAATTAGTCTTTCTTTTTATGCATCATTGCTACATAAATTAAACAATTTAGCACACTTATTAGTTTCAGATCCAATTATTTTTTTAATAAAAAATTTCGCTTCATTTTGATTGAAAATATTCTCAAACTTCCCATAAAATACAGAATAAGTATCCTATTTATTAAATAGTAAGAAAACACACTCCTTAAAGTCAACAATTTACACAACAACACCATGTGAGCTTGGTTTAATTTTTGGCTTAATTTTTGGATTGGACTCATCAAATAATTCTAATTCTAGTTTGATTTTGTATTTATGATAAAATAGTATTAATTTATTATCTACAACACTCATTAAAATAGGAATAATTTCTTCTATTCTATCAGGTACTCTTTATCCTTGCTTATACATTTTTGCAGTGACTTCATCTTTAATTTATTTAATTAGTTTAAAGTATTACAAATTTCTCTAAATTATTAAAAAATACAATTTACCGCACTATTCATCATTAATATTTACTCTAATTAAAGATAAGTTTTTTCATTCCATAAACTTTTATTAAAAGATTATTAGATTTCTTTAATCTCATCTACTTTGCTAATATTGGAATTTGCATATTATTATTTGTATGTTTAATATAATTGTTAATTTTATGTATCCAATATTAGTTGTCTTTCATTCTTTAATTCAATCTCTACTTTATATTTTGTATCCTTAATGAATTTCTCTTATTCCTCTCTTTTATAACATACTGGACAAAATTTATAATCTAAATCTAATATATTATTAATACTCTCTTTGAAATCATTAAAATTAAATTGACACCCATATTTTTCATGACAATATGGGTCGATCAAGGGGTCCAAAGTTGCATAAGAATATCCAATTTTTACTTAAAACTCATTCGCACTCCTTTATTTCTATTAACCTGATGATAACATTTACATTTAATAATTTAATAATATTTCAAAACTAAGATGTTCCTTCATTTATTTTAAGTAATTCATCTTCAACATTATTGAAGCAAAGCTATATTTATAGCTTCATATTTTTGAGTTTTTTTAACTTATCACTATCAATTTCTGTCTCTAAAAATTTCATCATATTGTTTTTTATGCTTTCTATTACTTTAAGATCCTCTGTAACTCTTGATATCGATATATCACTTGCTTATTTATTTAATACAGGAATTTATTATAAATCCTTAAAACTATTTGTTAATTTATCTTTTGCAGTTTAAACTCTCTATAAGAATCTATATATCTATATCAAATATACCTTTAAATATCATCTATTTCATTTTATATATTATTTATTTCTTCTTCAACATGCTCCTAATAAAATTATTCAAAAGATTTTTTTTATTATTTACATTAATTTTCTTCTATTTTAATTTTAGATTTAGATAAAAACTATTCTTTAAAACATTTTGATGATTCTACACTCTATTCACACTCTTTTGAATAATTCATTAAATTATTAAATTCATTTTCACCTTTTCTCTTCAATTAATCATGTCCAAAATTAGATGTATCATAACCTGCTGATGAATTTTATTATTCAGAATCTAATTGAGATGATGATAATTTAAACATCTCTTCTATAGTGTTAGTTCCAAATTATTATTTTGAATCTCTTGTTATCAATAATTTTTAACTATTATTTGATGCTTATTGATCCTATGATGGAAAGAGCATTTTTTCATATTTATTTATAAAATTTCTAACATCTTCAGGATCTAGTTATTATGATTAAAATGTCATTTAATTGCATTTAATTTAAGGTACATCAGTAGAGGATTCATTTGTTGGATAACTTGTACCTTTGACTTTGTTATATTCTGGCATTCGAAAATAATTAACTTGTTTCTCAGATTGAGCAGATAACACAGTTTCTAACTTTTCATTTAAAATTTAAGATAAGTACTTTAATCTATTCAATCCAACTTAAATATTTCTTAAGTTCAACTTTTGCCTCCTTAAACCTTCGCAAAACTCCTAAAACTTCTTTATCACTCTTCATTAACGTATTTATTAAAATATTTATGGATGCTGTAATTAATGGGGCAATAGCAGGAGCCACTACAGTTTTGATTACAAATCCTTTTGATTTGGCAAAGACAAGACTTTAAGCATAAGGGGAGTTGGTAGCAGAAGGAAAATATTAAAGAGCATATACAGGAGTCATTAATACATTATAAAAAACATCTTAATAAGAAGGAATATTGTCAGTTTAAAAAGGATTACAAGCAGCAATAGTATTTTAAATCATTATGAATGGTTTGAGATTTGGGACTTATGAAATAGTAAAGGATATTGTGAATGAATCATTTCATTTATATAATACTCATGGTCCTATTAAAGTGTTATCAAATATAGGAATTTCAGCCAGTGTTGGCTGCTTTAGTGCGTAATAAAATAAACAATGTTAGATTTGTTTCGAGTCCATTTAATATGATAAAAACTAGATTAATGCTTTAAACTAAAGCTCTACCATGTGGAAATAGATATCATTATTCAGGTTTGTTAGATGCTTTACAATAAATTTTTAAAACAGAAGGGTATGAATTAATTATTTTATTAGCTTAAAAGGATTGTATGCAGGATCCTCTATAATGGCTTTTCGTACAGGTTTAGGTTCTGCAATTTAGTTGCCAGTATTTGATTTCACAAAAGAACATGGCAAATGCATTATTCAAAATTAGACATATTTAAATATGTTTTCAAGTGCTAATGCTACATTATGGCTTTGTTTATTGACATGCCCTGTTGAAGTAGCCTTAACAAGATATTTTAATTAAGAGTTTGATTAAGTAAGATTATATTTAGATTTTAGAATGGAAATCCCAAAATGTATAAAGGATGTTTTCATGCAATAAAAATGATTTACTCTACTGAAGGATTCTTTGGATTATACAAAGGACTAGGAGGTTTATTTTTTAGATCAGGACCATAATCATTTATTTCATTATTAATTGTGAATTAATTGAATAGTTTAAGATAAAATAAAAATAAATGAATATATATTAATTTTGTCATATTTTTCAGTATTCCTAACTAGCTACAATAAGTCTAACATGACGATCAAATTAATCATCTTAAAATAAAACAGCCGGAGGTATTAGAAGGACAAATCTTCTTGCAAGTTATATTTCATTTTTTAATTTTTTGAAGTATACGAACATCACATAAATCATAATTATTAAAGAAAATATCAGAAATATAATTGAAATTGCCTATATTATAAAATGTAATTACATTTGATATAGATATCTATGCTTCAGTTACATTAATCATTCCTAGTTTAAATTATTTACTCATTTATTAGGCTGCTCTAAATACAACAAGACCACCCTCATTTTCTAAAGTAGTATATTCTAATTATTTTGTAAAGTTATTAACAGACATTTGATTCGTTATAGAATCTCTGATGAATTTAAGTGTAGGAATTAATCCTAATTTTAAATTGCCCTATAGTGATGTACTGCAGTATTATTCTAAAAATCCTAAAACATCTTCACCAAGAATATCACACATATTTTCTTCTTATATATCAACAAAAAAGGTAAGAAAATCTTCTGATGCTTAATATTTTTCTTAATCAAATGAGTAGGAAATTTCTAAAAATTTATCAATAGTTGCTAGTCCAGTATACATAGTTGTATAAAAATATTCATTATCGAATTATCGTAGGTAAGGTAGACTTGAAAATCTGAATGCAAAATCTCTATTTCTATATAATGTTCCTGCATAGAGTGTCATGTCCTATAAAAGTTTAAATAAATCAGCAGTTGATTAATATTTATTTAAATAAACTGTAATGTAAGTATTTTCTACAATACTTAATGCGAAAAATATCAACCAACCAGTAACTAAAAAAATAAATCCTAAAAAGAAAGGTAAATTTTTAAATTATTATTGTGTTTTCACATCCTTTTATTTTTATAAATTATGATCCAAATGTTATTTTTCTTTAATTATTTATTCCTCTTTTTCCCCAATGTTAAATGTGTATGTAAATATATATTCAGTATTTTTATTAATAGCTTTTATCATATTCTTTAATTTTTCTAATTATAATTCCATTTTACAATTAGAACAATATCTAAAGAGATTGATATATCTTTCAAATTTAGATCTGAAATAACGATAATAATAAAGACTTCCAATTAATGGTAAAACTGCTATTATTAAATATACAATCCAAATTGTATTCCATTTTTTACTTATATCTTCACTTCTATTTTTCGAATAATCTAGGACTTCTAATGCAAGTTCTTCTAACCAATAATGAAAATTATAAACATTTGCAAATTAAAAGATTTAATATGTTTAATTGGCTGGATTTAATCTGGCTTAGAAACGTAATAAAAAATCATAATAATAGGTTAAAGTTGTTAACAATCCTTCTCTAACATTATAAGTAACAGGATATGTTTAAGTAGCATCATACAGCATATAATAAACAGTGATATTTTTATCTTTAAAGAAGGGTGTTAAATAATCATTAGATAACCATTCTATAAATCCATCTTTAAATTCATAATATCCTATTCCAATGTTCTCATATAGTGGATTTGATAAATTTTCATACTTAGATTATGTTAATTTTCCTTAAGCTAAATAACCTTAATATGTAAAAATAGTTTATCTCATTTAAAGATATAAATCATGTGGATTCATTATTCCTGCATGAACTTAAATCATATCTATTTCACCAATAAATCTACTCAAATCTGTTGATACTCCAACAACAACAATAAGAAAGTAACTCATTGTAATTAAATAAGTGAGATGTTAAAATCCTATAAATAATCTCAAAGAATTAGGATATATAGGTTCTATAATTGAATTAATCATTTCATATTTTTTATAATATTGCGACTTTTTTATTCCTTTATATATAGTATTTGATGATTATTAATCTTCAGCTCTCCCTATTTTTTCTATCATTCTATTTTAAAATTTATTACTATAATGTTTAGCTACCTCTTCTTATCCATCAATTTCTAATTCTTTAGATTCTTAACATGATATTGATAAATCTCTTTATTTTGTAAAGTATTCTTATTATTTCTAATTTATTCTAAATGGTATTTAAGAAGAGTCCATCCATGGAGTATTACTTGTATTAGGACTAAGAATGTGTAAATCTTACATTACATAATCTTAGTAAGAAATTGGAATTTATTATTATGAAATATCAATTCTCTATGATACTTAATTTTCAGATTTTTTACCGACATATTAATTTTCTTCTTATTTAAATGTATTTTACATCTTGAATGCTTTTGGTGAATTTGCTGTAGCTTCTATTTCAGAAAGTTCTGATAATTCAAAACATTCTTCTATATGATCCTAATTTCTACTCTTTGGTGTATTAGACTTTGATTTATTTTAATGATATTATTATTTGATTTCCTTAATCTCTACAACATAATAATTATACCCATATATTTCTTAATATAAGATAACTACTTCTGCTTCAAAAATATATATTTTTTCTAAATTTGACCAATTAGATGTTGAAATGGAATTGTGACGATTTTTTTTAAAGTCAACTTCATCATTCTCTAAAAACATTTCTTTTAAGAATCTTATTTCTGTTATAGCACTCTATATTCTTTATTCTGTTAATTTTGAAAATTTTGGTATCAGTAAATCAACTTAAATTGATGATTCTTCAAATGATCGAATTTTTTCAAGCACGCGTTCATTAAAGCCAATCTATTCAAAGAAACTCTCTGTGATTCCACCTATGTTATGATTAACATCAACTAAAATAAATGATGATTAACTGACACTTTCTGAAAAGAAGGCAGAAAATTTATAATGATTTAAACTATCAAAATGAATATCGAATAGAAGCAAACAGGATTTCATCAATAAATGATTCAGCCGAAAAAAGGTTTAACTGGAATTCAAATAAAATTTTGATTTACTTGTTGCAATAAATCTTTGGACTAAGAGTTTATGTTCATTCTTTATACCAACTGGAAGTATGTAATCAACTGTATTAAAATATTTAGAAAGGGCTACATCAATTTAAAAGAATTTTAATGCATTTTCTGTTTTTTTTTAAACTGACAAACTTGAATTTTCATCTAACATTAAACTAAGATACACAGCCTTTTTTGTGAAAAATTGTTATTTAATATTCTAATTCATATTGATTAATTATTCATCTGGCATTGATGTTAAGGATCTATATTTAAATGCTTCTAAATAATTATTTAAAATTTCCCCCTAATAAAACATTAATATGGATTGCAGTTTAAGACTTGGAAATTACTGGTATCTTAGTGCAAGCTTTGTTTCCAATTATAATTATAACTTGCTTAATTATAACGCTTATTTAAACAATTTATAAGTTGAGAATGTTTTTTTAGTTGTAAACAATTGGGTAAATACGATTTTTTCATTTATAAGCGATAGAATTGAATTTTTTAAACTTTAATTTCTTTTTTCATTTGATAAATATAATTCCACTCCTAATTGAATTTCATTCAATTATTATATGGTTTTATTTCTCTCATAAAATTTTTTCTAGATTTCTTTTTTGATTTAATTTTTTAAATAGAACGCCTTAGCAATCTATACTCCTGACAGTTGATGATGACCGATTAATAGAAGTTTGTTTTTCTTCAATTGACTTTTTTTTGCAATGTCTGCTAGATCATTAGTTATAGATTTATTTGATTTACTTGTTTCAGATTACGAAAATTTAGCATGAGATTTTCCTGTATTGAGTTCATTTGATAGACTTGGATTATCGCTATCATTTAAAAATCCTTTGCTCTGTACTTAATTTGTTGAATAGTTAATTAATTGATTAATTTGCTGTAAAGCTAAATTAATGAAACCAAATTAGTAAAGTAAGGCAGCATAATGTAAATCAAACTCCTTGTTCTTTTTTACACTTTTAACATAATGGCTAAGTTTTTTAATAATAAATAAATTTGATTATTCAGTTGTATCTTACTTAGCAGTGCAAGTCCCTTATTTGTTTTCTGAGGTTGGTTCAAAGGTTGTTAATTCCGAATTTTCATTTACCCAACCCTAAACGATAGCATCGACTAATTGTTTTTAATCTTTCTAAAAGTGTTAGTTAACATATTTGGTTAAACAAAATTTAAGTGTTGAATATTATTTTATTTAAACTAAATTAATGCTAACCCTATTATCTTCATATTAATAAAATTAGAAAGCTATTTTACAAAGCAATAAAACAAGTAAAAACATAATGATATTGAAATAAATACTTATACTTTACTGCTTCAAAGCGTCTATTAAATTAAAAATAGATATAATTGTTCCAAATGAAGTAATAATTATATTAATATAAACTATCCTTCTCTCTGTGTATTCGAATTAAAAAATCTAAATATATTTAAGGAGGGAAATTATAGCTACTATAATACTTTGTAGAATGAGTCCATTATTTATTACTTAAACAGTTCCATATACAACAATTTAAATGATTTATAGAAGAGTCTGGACATGATTTATTAAACTTTAATTTAGCTTCAAAAATTTATTAGTTTTTAGATCTATTGTCTCCCGGCAGAGTGTAGAGATTATTAATAATTTAAGAATAATTAGTAGTAAAGTAAGAATAATAAAGGATAAATGCATACTTAAAAGGGGGCTTTCATTTTGAAATAGCAAAATAATCGATTCTGCACAAAAAATAGTAAATGGAACAAAAAATACTAGGAAATAGGTTTGAAAATAAAGGGAGCTAATATAAAGATACCAATTAATGGCTGTAAGTTTTAAAATCTATTATAAGTGTTTGGTAAACATTATTAATGTTAAGGGCAAAATTGAAAATATTATTTCAGCTGCTAAAGGAATTAGATAATGGAATTATGAACTTTAAAATTGAAATGTTATAAGCTCATCTAATCTAGAAAAGTAAATTAAAAGAGCAGCATAATTGAATTTATTTCCAAATATTTACACATTTGTACAAACAAATAAGGGCATCCATAAAAAAGTAATATATTGAAATTCTCCTGAGATTATGACTATTCTGCAATCATTTAATTGAAATCAGTAAAATGATATAGTTGCAAAATGCAGTGAAGGAAATTCATCTACAAACTTTAGTGTTTTGTTTCCTTATTTTTTGAGATCATGTTTTTTCGGCAAATTTAGAAATTAAATAATTGATAATTGAAAAAATTGATTTAAAATAGCTTATTGCAAGTCTTAAATATGAAAATCATTTTTTCATTCTTTTATTCATTATACCTTGTATCTTATCTTACAATGAAGGAGCAGGACTTTTTGGCTATTTGTCCTGCATTCTCTCAGTCTCAGTAATTGACTTAGTTTTATTCAAATCCACATTAATTTTATTAACATACATCAAAGTTTTGATTTGTTTTAACATTTCACTTAACTATTGTGAAGATTGTTAGAATTCTTCTAATAATTATTCATCATTTAGTGATATATTATGTAATTCAACTAAATGTTTATCTATTTGTATCAATCCTTGAGTGTATTGCTGTTGCATTATATTTTAATATTTTATCGTTATATTTAATTTTGAATGATAAGAACCAATTCCACACAAAAAGCAAAATAAGTTGTATTGCCAAGTGGGCAAGTTTAGAGTTTAAGTCCTTTCAATAGTGGTGTTCGATTAAGCAATCATTATTAAGATGCACCAAGCACTCCATAGCGATAAATTGTTTCTCAAAATGCTTTAAGAATGATAGTTAATAGTCATTAAGCAGATATTAGACAATCAAATGCTTTTACACCAAATGGAAAGCAATCTCAAAGTGGAAAATGTTTTTAAGAAAATAGATCAGTTATTGTATAAGATAATACAAGAGTTCAATAATTGATAAATGATAATATGTATCTCTCTTAAGCCTTAGAATAAACAAAAAATGAATTAAAATAATATTAGCAATAAACACATGATAGTTAACAGTTAGATTTCATAAGATTAAAGATGGAAAATTTAGAAAAAGTTATTGATTAATAAGCAAATGAAATAGAGGATTGGAAAAAGAAATATCACTAGGTTTCAGATCCTTAAGATTCAATGCAATAAATGGAATCTTAGATTATGTTAGTAATTTAAGAGAATGAAAGGCTTAATATTTTAGTAAAAAACATACAAGATTAAATAGAAAAGAAAGATTAATAATTAACTTAACATGAATAAGAAATAAAAAGATTAAGAGATAAATTAAAAGTTTCAGAAAAAACAATATAAAGTTAAAAAGAAGGTATGCTTATTAATAAATTAGAAATTAAACAATGGCATGAAAACTTTGCTGATTTTGAAAAAAGTTCAAAGTTATAAGTTAATTAAGAATCTGAATTATTAAAAAGTAAAATGAAGATTCAAGAACTTGAATTTTAATTGCATAAAAAAAAAATAAGTGATAATAATGGAAGTCAAAAACATAGTTAAAGATAAGTAGATGACAATCCAGATTTAGAAATTAAAGTTAGATAACTATTAGAAGAAAATAGTAAATTAACTCTATTAGTTGAATCACTACAATAAGATAATTCAAAATTAAAACATACAAAGTCTAGATCCACTAGTAGTTGTTATTAATCAACAAATTCTTAATCTAATATCATAGATCAAATTAAAAGAGTAATTTATAAGTATATGGTTAGGAAATATTGAATTAATAATTGTATAGCAATGAAGAATTTAAAAAACTAAAAGTAATTCATTAATAAAATGAAATACTAAGATCTTAATTAGATAATGCAAACGAATAAATAAGAGTTTTGAAAAAGGCCTTGAAACATTATGAAGAAGAGAAAAACGTTCCTTCTGATCAACTATTTGATGAATTTTTACAGAGTTAAACTAATTGTTTAAATTTGATTTAATAACTATAATATTGATTAATGTGTTATATTTATCCCATTTTAATAATTATTTGTCAAAGTTCAGAATGAATAATAAAGAGGCAGCTATCACAGAGTATCTCAACCAATTGTAATTACATATTACAGATCCAACCTAAAAACAACAAGACTACTATGAAACGATCAAATAATAGATTATAATAAGCGAACACAAAATTATAAATTTTAGTGACCCTTAATCACCTTATTCATTAAGAGAAATTTATAGTCCAGCTCATCGTTGTTCAACTTTAAGTTTGTAATCACCAGATATAGATTCAAATCATCATCGAAATGGTCATCATAATCACCATCGTCAGCTTCATTAATTAAGTTTACACATTAATACAATCATGCATCATGAAAAGAAGGTTGAAATTTGAATCCTTTTCTAAACACAAAATAATGAGTCATATATTTTGTATTAAAATATCTTAACTATCTAAATTTATATTATATTAAAGTGCTATTCTTTACTATTCTATGCATAACTCTTACAATTCATTATTCCTTCACATAAAACCTAACTTAAATACATAATAACAGAGTTTTTACAGCTTAATAATTTCATTTTTCATTGTTGATTTTGTTAAATTTAAGTCATATATTATATAATTTTTTTTAATTTAATAATTAAATTATGTGGGATTATATTACAGTTGGAATATGTTTTTTAGTATTGATAGCAATCAAATTTTATTTGTTCAGAGTAAAAAATATTTAAATCAAGGTTTCATATGTTAAGAAAATGAAATACTTCTCTGATCCAGAAGAAATGGCAGTTGAATTTTATGCAAATATGTAAAAATAGAATAGTGAAGCATAAATTAAATAAACAATTGAAAATATTCATTTATTGGCAAAAAGAAATATTACAGTTGTAAAAGATGAATGTATACTAATTAAATAAATGAAGTTGAGAAAGGTTTGAATGATTAAACTTTAGAAGTGATATCAGAAAGATTACGAAATACAACAATTATTATTGCATTAATAAAACACAAATTCAAATAGAATGAAAATAATATAAAAACCAAACTAAAGTAAATTGGATAAACACTCTATTAAGTATTTTAGCAATAATATTAGGATTTTACAATTTTTACTAAATTGTCTGAATGGTGCAATGAAGTTGAGAGTTGCAAAAAGAATAAAGTTAAAAGTAAACATTCTAAAACAGATATTCATTTAGTAGCAACAATTAAAGCATATGTCGAATATATTAACAAAGAAATTGGAGAATATTTCAAACCTTATTGAATTTTTGTTTATAAAATGTTAAAGGAAAATAAATCATAAATCAATAGCAAATCCGACTATTGATTTATTTGTAATCTGCAAATTTTTTATGCAAGTCTGTCATCTCATATTATTAAAGGTTTCTTGAATTAATTGTAATTTTACCCGAAATTCTTATCATTTTAATCATTTTTTCTAGCATTATAATTAGAATTATTTAGTAATGACTATTTCAATTAACTGATTGCATCTTCATTTCTTCTTGTTATTTACTCTAATTAATCTAATTTTCTTAATTATTATGCTCCATACTATAATTTATTTTAATGATTACATCTTATTATTTTCGATTTTAAGTCATAAAAGTTTGAAGTTGAGTTTAAATATTTTAATTTGCTTCATCAAGATCATCTTATCTCTTTTTCATAGTTGTTATTTCTTTTTCAATTTTTTTAATTGATTATTCCATTTTTTTAAATGGCCCACTAAGACAATCTACTGATTATTTTCTTTTAGCATCTTAACTCATGATATTATTAAATATTGAAACAGTCAAATTACTTTTTAATTTGTCCTACCCTGAAGCTTGAAGAGGAGATTTGTCAGTTTTTTAACTGTTTGGTTTACTGTTGGAAGCCCTTATTCTGTCAGGTGTAATATTGGACTTCAATCCTTATGTTGATTTTTAATACTGCAAATAATTTTAACTACTTTTCTTCTGCAATTCTTTTGTAAATGACATTTAGGAGTTTTGTCTATCACTATTGATTGCATTTTATGTGATTTCCTTAATCCCTTATCCTCCTTATACAATTTATTGAATTTATGAAATGAGACTAGAGCATGATGAGATGTTTTTTAAATTTTCTTTTTAATCTTACGAATTATTCTTTTTCTTTTGAGAAGTTTGCAAATCTCGAATTAATTGCTAACTTTTTTGAGATGATTCTTATGTTTATTCAATTGATGATGCTAAATCATTTTACTCTGGAATTTGAAAGAGAGTTGATCCAAAATTTAATCTATGCATATCAAATTTTGGTTATTGATAATCCTCTTCCACAAGTCCTGCTATTCGAGCGCATAAAAACTATTGCATATCATTACTTGATGCTCTTCTATGCCCATAATTATTTTAGTTCATTCAAATTTAAAATTTATATGTAAAAACTCTAATAAAATTTGATTCTTTGTGAATGTAAAAAGCACATCCCAAATTTAAATATATAACATCTTCGTATAAATGATTGAAAAAATATTTTTATATTTATAGAAAAATAACAGAATATTTATATTATTAAGAAATGAGGAGATATGTACCGGTGTAAGTAAGTGAAGAAGAATAATCTAAAGACTCATCCAAAGAAATTAAATAAGTCAAATAACTCGATATATATGATAAAATGGAATAATGGGGAGAATGGCTTTGGGTAAAAGCTTAAGCATTAATTTGGATTGGAGTGGCAAGTGCAATCATTTATTATGCTAACTTTTTCAAATAGCTGTTTCATAATGAAAATATCAATGAGTATTTATTTTATTCAGTAGACTCTTTCTCACATTTGCTTTACTATTTATAGGAATGAGTATAACTTTATCCTTGTATGTGGCTGTTTATTTACCATATATTAAAGGAATCAAAGAGGATATTGAAACCTACAATCCAAAAGCAATATAGATAGGGGCATTTTCAGGATTTATGGCATTTATTACGTAAAAAACAATATGAAAATAGTTTGACGATTGCTATTTGGCCAGTTTTTGGATGGTTGAGCTTTCCTATGCTATTTGCAATGTTTTTAGGATTTATAAATACAGGACACTTTTTACCAAACCATTAATTAAGTGGTATACTATTTGGAGCAATTTTCATTGGTTCATTTTTTTCACACTATTTTATTGATCATGATGGTTAGTATGCATTGATTATATAATATAATAATATAAATAATCAAGTATGATTAATTTATTCTGTGATTAATTCTCTTAATTTAAGAATCTTAAATTTGTATGGATAGTTGCCCATTATTTTTTTGCCACACTTCTTTATTTTTTTAATTCGTTTTAGAAGATTCCATCTTTTTATTGGAAATTAAAATTTTTCAATGATATTGCATTATGAAGATTTGTGAGATATCTCTGAAAAATGAATTATTTTATTAAATGAAGCTTGCAATTAATCCATTTAAGAGAGATTACTTGATGGCTTTATAAAATGATATGTTTATTTTTTGTTTAAATGATGCTACATTAATAAACTTTCCTTAAATATATGTTAAGATGTATAATTAATAATTTGAATCAAAGGATTAAAAAGTATCATTATGAATAAACTTGAAGCAATAATTGAAGCAAACATATAAGCAATAGATCCAATAAGTGCACCAAATATTAAATGATAGAGTTAATTAGCAAAATAATCAAACATATCTTACATTTATTTTTGATAAGTTTACAATTTAGATTATCTATATAAGATATATAATTACAAAACTAATATTAGATCTGCTCCTTTAATTTTAAATGTACTAATCAATTCTTCTTCTGTTGAGTTATGAGATTTCCTACAAAGATAACCTTATTATTCCCATAGATTTTATTAACAATTACTTTACACAGTTAAATTATTCTCTTTAGCTATTATCTAATTGTAATCATCTTTATCAAGTCCTGTTAAATTTACATCATAAATATGAGATGATTCAGAAATATTTAGTTGACTCAAAAGAATTTGGCCTTCCTGATTGATTATACTAAAACTAATCTATTCTTCAATTTGACTTAATTTTTAAAACATACTAAAGTTTACATGTGACGCAATTACTCCATCTATGTTACCATTTTTGTCTAATAAACTTTTTGTTTAAGCAATCATTAATATATTCCAAGTCCAGTGTACATGAGGGGGTGAAAATGAAATTAAGCTATTATTATTAGTTTCAGCTACATTTTACATATATGTTGTATACCATATCCTTTCTTAGGGATTATAACTTTTATTAAGAAATGAGCCTGGCCAAACAGAAAAAAAGTGAATATCACCACTTGATGCAAACATTATATCAAAATCTTAATCAATCATATATACAACTGATGTAAAAATTGCACAAATGTCTTTCATATTTTATAAATCATTTCCTTGGATAGTGATATTATAAATTTCATAACAGAAAGAAGTACTATAAGAATATTGATCAATCTCATCTAAATTATTAAGACAAGAAATAGGTTAAGTAATTTAAAGTTGATTCACTTCTTCAATTAAAGAATAAATCTTATTAGTTCTGAGAATTTATTATTAACTTCTGAAAATTGTTTATTCAACGCCTTTTGTATGATAATACATCATATTTTTTGTCCATTTTCCAAATTATTTTGTAAAAATATACTCTGATGTACTCATAAATATGTCAGTGATATAATTTTGAAAAATGTATGTTGTTAGAAGTATTATTATCATTGTCATTGTAGTGAGAATAAATTGAATCATACATAACTATGTTCTGAGATGCCAATTTCGCCAAAATTTCTTATTTAGAGTATTAATTATCATTATAAAATTAATTGCCAGTTAACTTGCATTATTATGTACTAAGCTTTACGGAATACAAAATATAATTTGTAAGATATAATAAGTATATATTTTTATATCAATTTTCTGCAAAAGTCCAATTACTCAGTTTATTTTTATTACTCTCTTTACTAAAATTAATTTTACGAGCTTCCTTTGGTTCATGAACAATGAGTGGTTTAGGTGGTGTTAATTTTTTATTATAACAATCATCCCAATTAATATCTGTAAACCAGGGATGATTTTTTATTTCTTTTGCATCTTCAGAACTTCCTAATCTTTTTTTAGGATTACGAATCAATAATTTTATTATTAAATCTTTAACTTCTTAGCTTAAAAATCTTGGTATCTTTAATGGAGCTCTTTTAATATTTTCCTTTAATACTTCTTTTTCCGCATCATAATATGGTGGAGCACCTACTAATAATTCATAAATGAAGATTCCAAGCATATACCAATCAACTTAACGACCGTGTCCTTTTCGAAGTAAAACCTCTGGAGCTAGATAAGCCAAAGTTCCACAAAATGATTAATTTAAAATTTCTTCATCAATTCCCTATTTCGAAAGTCCAAAATCTGTAAGTTATGCATGGCCGTCAGAATCTAATACTACATTCTCTGGTTTCAAATCTCTAAATATAATTCCCTACTAATGTAGAGCTTCAAGGGCTAAAGTTATTTCAGCTGCATAAATTTTAACTATATTTTCTGGAAAATTATTCACTAATTCTAAATGTGTTGCAAGATCACCGCCTGGGCATAAATCCATCACTAAATAAAGATGATCTTAAGTTTAAAATGCATAATTTAATTTGACTATAAAAGGATGATTCATGATTTTAAGAATATCCTTCTCTATTTATGCTGATTTTATCATATTTGAAGTATCCATGTCTTCTTTTTTTATTATTTTCATCGCATAAAACTTTTTTGGTATTTGTCCAATTTTATCAACTAAATAAACTTACCCAAAACCTCCTTCACCAAGTTTTTAGTAAAATTAAAAAGATTATGGGCTTAATTTAGTGGAGTCTTCCGCTTAATTCACATTGGATGTTTTTCTTATGGCCACACGAGTAAAAGATACTGCGAAATCCATAATTTTATTCCAGGTTGTTCTATTGGGAACAGAACTTCTTGGTGAAATTGATGTTATTTAATTTAAATCAATAGTTTGTTGGCGAACTATTTATTATGATATTAAACCAATTCTTAACAGCTTCTAAACATGGTCTTTTCTACTATTTTATAAAATTAAATTTTATCCTTAAATAACTGTTCTTGTGTATCTCTAATTATCTAAAGTAATTCCATATTTAGCAAAAACATCTAGAACTTTAATCTCTGGACAAATTTCAATGGCAGTCAATTAATAACAATTTTTTATTAAATGATTAGCATTATTTCTTAGCAATTCATCACAAAATTAATCATTACCATATTAAGCTGCTATATGAAGGGCAGTATTTAAGTCAGAATCTTAATCATTAATGCTGGCTCCAAAATTAATCAACAATTCACATATTTTTGAGTTATTTTTAATTGCAGCAACATGCAATGGCGATTTTTTATCTAATGATAATAATTTCGGATTAGCTTCCTAAGACAATAATAATTGAACAATCTCAACATTATTTTGTTAACATGCAAAATGCAATGGTGTCCAATCATCTAAATCTCTGTTTAATATTTTAAATATTATTACCTAATATTGATGTCTATATAAAATTAGGGATGTGCTAACAATTCATAAGCTTTTTCGATTTAATTCTTTTACACCATTGTCACTAATAGTTCACTATATTCTCTACTATGTTTCCAATAGTTTTTCCATGCAGTTTCTGAATTATCTATAATAGGAATTGTATAATTTTCTAAATTCCTGCAATCTATCATCAATCCTGTATCTCTATTTAAAATATAATATTCTTTTTCATCTTCAGGAACAACCTAGAGTGGTTATTTTAATTCTTTCGAATATGATTTTTTGAATGCATCATAGCATGCATCTGAATACCTCACATATATTTAGAATTTACTAATGAGAAACTGGAAACTAATACTCATTTTACTCAACTAAATCAAATTATTCTAATGATTTTGATATTAGATCATAGCGTTTTAATTGTAGTTCTCTTGATGACGATAAATGCTCTTTTTATGCCATTAAGTATTAATAATTCTAAAATAATATCTGCTTTGAGTATAAATATAACAATTATCATCCCTTCAATTCATCCATTGATCTTTCTTCTATTGTTGAAAAACCATTTTCCTTTTTACTAATTTTGTAATAGGAGTCAGAATGTTTTTTAAGCATCTTTACTAAATCTAAATCATGAGTGATAATCAATAGTTAAATCTATTAATTTTGTTGATTCATAAATTCAATCAATGAATTTAATTGCTCAGATAGGGCTAATAAAAATTTAAATATACTTTTTATATGTTATCTGTCTAAATTTGATGTTGGCTCATCTAAGGCCAAAAAACAGCAATTACTTCCAAAACATTCTGCTAAAGCCATTCGAAAAACTATGGATGCTAACATTTTCTAACCCATAGAACATCTACCTTTCATATCTATTTCTGTATTGTTAGAAGTTCTCATAATCAATCTATAATTGTATTTTTTAGATAATTTCTTCTAATTTGGAATTTCATCAAATTTTACTTCAATAAATTTTATGTCTTTACCATTGTAAATTTTCTTAATTGATAATAATATTTACTTGCCATGTATCAAACAAATATTTATTTATCTCCTTCATCTTTTGTCCATGACATTCCAACATGGTCATTTCCAAGACAGATAAATATTTTTTTAAATCACTAATCAATTAGTATGTTGCTGTAAGTTCACTTAATAATTCTAATCTTATTTATTCTGAACCATCATATCTTTTGCTAATATCTTTTTTAGACTCTTGTATTTATTAAAAGCTTTATTCAAGTTTACACTTTCTTAGATCATATTCTGTTTTAAGTTTATCATACTTGGTTTTATTATATTGTTATTCTTGATATTCATCTTATAATTATGCTAATTAATATTGTAAACTTGATATTTTTTTATTCAGTTATTCTTCTTATTCATCTAATTTCTACCATTTTGATAATTTTTCAATGTATTCATAGAGTTCTTTTGTTTATTATTGTTTTTCTTTTTTTGAGTTTATATCATCTTCAATTATCTATATTTATGAGCTAATTTTCTAAATTTCAATTTGAAGTGCATTTATGTATTCCATATACTTTTAATTGTTTTTACTTTTATTAAGAAGTTCTTACTTCTTACATACCTTTTATTCTAAACTGGGTAATACACTCTCTAAATTATTTATTAATTATCTTAATTTCATGATTTAGGCCATGTATTAGTTATTCATTGTTTGAAATTCATCTTCTACAAGTCTTATTTATTTTTCAATCTTTTATATATCTTCTTGTTATTCATCAAATTCAAGAACTTAGAATTATTATTTTTTTAACCTTAATTAATGTAAATCATTTGATATTTTTTAAATATTCTCCTCAATTTAACTTTAATTTTCTAAATTTTATGACAGGGATTCATAGTTTTTTAATTATATTCCTAACTCATTTTTAGTTTTCTGTAATTATGTTTAATTAAATGGATTGTGTATTAACTTACTTTATCCTGTCAAATAGGAGTATTACGTTTATAAAGTATTTTTAATCTGCAATTAATTATTTAGTTCATTCTCTGTCTAATTATTAATTAATTATTTAAGGATTTCTAGATCTTCAAGATTCTTTTCTAATTATAATATTGTTTCTTCGTTTGTTGAATTCTTCAATGAAGCTTATATTACTAAAATCTATTAATCCAGCTACATTATCCTTTCTAAAAATTCATTATTTTTTAGAACTTAAAGAATCCTTTGTTTGTTAGCACCCAGTTAATTAATCTATTAATCAAATTCATTTATTTTGGCTTAAGTTTTTGGTAAATTTTATTTTACTCTTTGTTTTAATAGGTCTAAAATATTTTAATCTGTTGGTTTCTAGCACAATAAACATTTTCCAGTCGATTTACAACTTTAGGTCTAATAAATACCACAATATTACAAATTGATCGATCAACTCAGTTTGATTAAAAACATATTTAATCTTATTTTCCTTTGCTTCTCGAAGTTATTTTTTAATGTTTTCGAGTTCAGCTTCATCTTGCTTAATTGTCTTATTAAAGGATAATTTAGTTTTTAGTTCTTGCTTTTGTTCATTTAACACTTTTAGTTAAGCTTATTCATTAGCAACTTATTGTTTAATTAATGATAAATTTGCTTTAATTTGTTCTTCAAACTTACCCAAGGAACTGATATTTTCTTTTTTAGTTCCATTTAATTTCAAAGTTGCCTTCCAGCCATTATCACGAATAATTAATTCTATTTTTTATTTGGCTTCCTTAGCTTATTCTTATAGATCTTGGATTTTCCTCTGTGTTTCTAAGAATTCAGAAATTTTTTAATTCTTTTATGAAATATCATAGCAATCAATTAAGTCTTAATTTGTTTTTTCATATTATGTTTGTATTCTTTACTTTTCTTGGAGTTTTATTTCTTACTGTTCTGCTATTTTTTTCTTTTAAATCAATTATTAAAGTTACATCTCTTTTTATTTAGTTTCTTCAGAAATTAAATTACTTTATTTTTTTTATTCTATTCTCTTTTGTTCATTAACTTTAATATTAATTTAGCATTATTGTCTTTCTTCGTTTAAAATTTATAATTTATTTTAAAAATTATTTTTAAGGGATAAATTTTGAGATTACTCATTTTTCTCTTCTAGTTACAAACTAATTATTTTCTCTTTGATTAGTTTAATGAGATTTTCATCGCTAAGATTATTTTGAAATTGTATTTAACTTTTAACTTGATCTCTAATAATTTTTACTTCTTATTTTAGTGTTTCTATTGTTGAATCAACTTATAATTCCTATAATTCATTTTTCTTATTCTCTAGATTAATTTAAAGGCTATCATATTATTATTATTAATTTTTTAAATCTGTTTCTAATTACTGCAAATTAGTTTAAACTCTATTTTATTAACTTAATTTATTAAGGTCAATTTTTTCAAGTCTAAGAAACATCTTATTTTCTTGAATAGTATTTCTTTGAGCTATCAAATCGGCACAATCACTCATTTTAGATTATATTGTGTTAAAGTCAATGAGTTATTTGGGAATCGAAGCTATTTATGATTTTATATCAGAAATAACAGGAATCTCTGATACTATTTTTTCCATAGATTATTAGAGATTTAATTTCTACCTTTAACCATCTTCAATATCTCTTTTTGAATATTCTACTTTTTCAGCCAAAATTTTAGCTTTACTTTCTGCTTCTTTTAATTGATCTCTTAGTCTTGTTTCAATGTTTACAAGATCTGTGGTTTCGAATAATTCATCAAATATGCCCTTAAGAGTTGAATTATCACTAAACATCCATAATTATTCTTCTTAATGGCATAGTAAGACATTTGTTAAAATTGGTACTGAAACACCAAGAAAACAAGGAATTTACTTTTCAAAATTTGCACAAGTGGAATGTAAAGTTTCTAATTTACCTGTTTCCAGTGATTTAGTTTGTAAGGTTGATCTAAGAGATGTAAATTTACACTAATTTGGTGTGTCATAGACTATACTAAAATGTCTTCGGGCAACTATTTCTCTTTCATTGATTGAGCAGAATCCAAGCTCAATACATGCATCTGTCTTACTTTACCCAAGTAAATGGCTGTCTGTCAAAAAACTTCTTCCCCTAAAAAAGAGTACAAATATTAATTACTTTTCAGAATTAGGAGGTTATACACCAGTCGTTGCAGTCCTTAATGCTTCAATAATTGTCTAAATAATAAAATTTCTTACAGTTTTCCCACTACCATTATGTCCCCATATTAGAGTTAATGGCTTCTTAAACTATATTGTTTGCTATTATTACGCTGCTTTACGATTATCTTAATTCACTTAACCAACATGACAATAACTTCTTATTCCATCTAATTTCAAGTAAATAAGAGATGACATTTTAAATTCAATTATAAAAATACGCGCAAATAATTATGAAAAAATAGTCCTTAGAGTCAGGTGAAAAAATAGTCACTGTTGAAGATAAATAATAAGAAAAGGAAATTCCTTCATAAAAAGGTTATTCTTTAACTGCTTATCAATTATTTATGAAAGACAAGAAAGCAGAGGGAAAATTTACTATGTAGATTTTAAGTTAAATGTGGAAGGAATTACCACTTGATTACAAATAATAGTAAGAAATTAAATATACAAGAGATATTAAGAATAAGCTCGATTATAGAAGGATTAAGTGTAATAAAATAAAGCTGCTGCTCCAGAGAGTAATTATATATTTTAATATAGCCTACTTTCCTTTGAGCAGATTAAAAACAATTTTAAAGGAAGATGAAGATAAACCTTAATTCAGATAAGAAGGATACATTTATCTTCTAAAAGCAATAGAGGGTTTTGGTGAAATTTTATTAAATCATGTTAAAGATAAAGTAAAATAAGATTCAAGAAAGACTGTGAAGGAGGATGACTTAATAACTGTTATTAAAGAGAATTAAGAATTTTAATTTTTAGATTGTTTGGCAAGTCATCATTAAAAGAAAAAGACGAGTTTAGAAAATAAATAAAATTAAAATGTTGAAAAGACAGTTGGAGCACTTGATAAATTTTTAGAAAAAAATAATGTTTAAAATTGATAAATTATCATTCTTATTAAATTAATTCTTCCTCATCTTCATCTTCATCTACATCTAAATGTTTCAATTCACTAAGCAATTTTTACTCATTCACTGGAGAATTGAAATCAATTTCTAACAAGGGAGGTGGTAATTCTGTTTACATATTGATAATTTTAGTCATATCACTAGTTTTATAAATACCAAGCTATAATATTTTTAATTTATTACCAATTAATCTGCATTTTCAAACATATTATTACGTAAACTAATTACTATAAATTAAGCATCCTAAGTTTTTTCTCTAATAAACTTAGCAATGATTTAAACATTTTTATAGTCTAATGCAGCATCAACTTCGTCAAAGAAATATATAGGAGTAGGTTTATATTAATGAAGTGCAAAAATTAAAGATAATGAAGCAAGAGTTTTTTCTCCACCTGAAAGTTTAGCAATTAATTTCCATGATTTATTTTTTGGTCTAACACTAAATATAATTCCATCTTTAAATGGATCTGCTGTATCTACTAATTCTAATTCAGCATCTCCACCACCAGTTAAAATACGATATGTATCTCTTAATCTAGCTCCTATTATTACATATCCTTATTTAAATAGATTAAGTCTATCATCTTTTAATTAACGCAATAATTATTTCGTTTCGATAATTTATTATTTACAATTTTCTAATTCATCTTTTCTTTATTTATATTCTACATATTTCTTTTTAAAGTCTTAAATATCTTTAACATTAGCTTCTTATGTTAAAGATTGTATTTATGTTTAATAAAGTACACTAAATCTTGCAATTTCTTTTTCTAATGGGCACAATTACATTAATTCATCTCCTTTTAAACTTTATGTTACTTCATTTGATAGAATTGCCTCGAGATCTACTGCATTTAAAAGAGGTTTCTTTTAATCAACTTCATTATCACTATCCTCATTTTAAAAAACCTATTATTTACAAAATTATTTACACTTAAATTTATCAAAGGCTCTTTTTTATCTTATGCCTCTTCAAATTCGTTTTCTATTTTCCAATTAGCAATCTCTTCGATTTCATCCAAAAAATCATATTCATTTCGTAATTCATTGAAATTTTAATGAATTTAACCTAACTTTGCAATTCCTGTATTAAGTTCTTAATTTTTTTTTTTAGCTAAAATTTCTAAATCATATTTATCAGTTTTCAATTTTTATAGTTTGTCCCTTAATTATGCAATTAATTCTGTGAATTCCTAATTTCTTTATTAAGTATCTTTATATTCTGTCTCTGCATTCTGAAAGTCTACTTAAGCAATTTTTTGGAGAGCTATCAGCTCTATACAAGCCTTCTCAGTCTTTTCGAAATCAGCCCTTAGATTTGCAATTTTTTTTTCAAGTTTAATTAAATCTTCACTCTCTGTCTTTTCATTATGATCCATTTATATTAATTTTTTTTCATTCATTTAAAGCTTAGATTATTTTAATTTTAGTTCATTGTCTAATTTTTCGAATTTTGCTGTTTATTATTTAAGTGTTTCTTTGAATTATTTGAATTCTTTAGTTTCTGATTCTATAATTTATTATTCAATTGTTTATAATTCACCTCTTTCCTTTGCTATTTATTTATTGATAATATCCACTTGCTTTTGATTTTCAAGAATAATACTTTCCATTTTTTTCCTTTATTCTTGTATTTCTTATAATGAAGCCTCTAAGTTCTTATTTTTTTATATTTTAGCTTCTAAATCCTCTTTTAAATTAATTTATTTTCTTAAATCCTGTTCTGCTTAATACTATTTATCTGAAACGATTTTTTCATCTTTAACTAAAGTATTGTATTCATGATCTGATTACAATAATAGTTACTCAAGATGTTATCTATTTTATTATAATTTTTTTAATTAAGTTTCTAACTAAGTTTAATCTAATTTTGTTGCATTTTTATCTCCACCTTAACCGTCAAGTTTTAGAGCACCACTTCTTTATTATTACCCACCTCCACTCATAACACCGTTTGCCTCTATTAATTTACCATCTAAAGTCACAAATCTACCATTAACTTTTTAATCAAATTTTAATCTTCTTGCAATATCAATATTGTCACAAACTAAGGTTTATCCGCAAATCTTAAAAATAGCAGGTGTATATTCTGGATTTGATATTTTTATGAGATCAAATAATCTTTCTGTTTAAGGAGGTAAATTCATTTTGCGAGTCCATTATTCTTGGCTATAAAGTTTTCTTACTTACTCCAAACAAATAAAAGTGTATCTTCCAATTTTATTATTCCTTAAAAAATTAACACATTATTCTGCAGCCCACTGATTTTCTACTAAGATAGATTCAAAACCTGCACCACATGCAGTAGAAACTGCCACATCATATTTTTTCGAAATTGAGGCTAAATCTCCTATTCTTCCAATTACACCTTTAAGCTATCCTCTACTTGCTGCATCCATTATAGCACGGACAGTAGCATTTTGCTCCTATTATTGATTTTATTGAAATTGATTTCCATCAATCTATTACTGAATTTCACTTAGTTATTCTTCAATAGAACGTAATTCCTTTTTAAGATTATTTTACTAATCTTGAGTAGCATTTTCTCTATTTTTTATTTCCTTCAAGGTATCAGTTAGTGTCGCCATAATTTGTTTAAATTATTAAATAGTATTTAAACTCTCTTCTAAAGATTTTTAAACACCTTTATAATTATCCACATCCGGCAATTTTAATTCATTCAATCTATTTCTTGCAATTTCTATTTCTTTATTATGATTATTAAGTTATAAAGTTGGTTCAGATAGAAAACTTTGTAAATCTGATTTTTTTTATACTAATTTTCTTACACTTTATTAATGTGCTTAACTCATTAATAAAATTTATTCTTCTAATTTATCTTTTTCGATTCTTATTTATTCTAATTATTTTTTAGTGCTTGGTAATTCCTTTGAAATATCCTCAGTTTCATTGATATTTTTATTTCTTTCTGTTTTTATTTCATTTAGTTTAGTTTGTATTTTGTTTTATAAATTAGTTAAATTATTCATGTCTTCTCTATTTTTGGCATCCAATTCTTGAATCTCATCCATTTTAGCTTAATGCTTTTCAAGGGCACGTTTACATGCTTAAACTTTTTGTTTAGCTTAAGTATATTATACTACAATTTATTGATTTTCTGCAGTTTTCTCCCTACTTTCAGCTGCAGTAGTCTTAAATTATTCGTCTAACTTAGCAAGTTATTCTTAGCATTTTTATACTTCCGATTCAATTTTGAAATTACTAATTTATTATTGAATGTTTAGTATTTTATAATAAGCTACTTCACTTTTAACTAATTATACTGCTTTTTCTTTGCCTGGTTATAGTTTTAACACATCATCCTCAACTACTGTCATCATTTCTCCCTTTTCTTTCCTTTGCTCGTCTAATAATATATATTCTTATTCTTTTTAGTCAATTTTCTCTTAAAAAGTATTACTTCCTATTATATCTTCCAAGTATTCTAACAAACCAGGTTTATCAACATCTCCAGATTTGGGTTTCATCATTGAAATTTATTCAACTTCACCCTACAAAACAAGAAATCTGTTATTTTGCAGATCAACTCCTTTTGATTTCAGAAGTGTACTTACTTCTTCGAGAGTTGCATGTTTATTGTTAATCTCATAATTACTTTACCCTGTATAATGTACTGTACGCTTTACGCTAAAGTAAGTTCTAGCGTTTCCTGATTATTCAGAAAATTACACTTCTACGGAAGCTTTTTTAACATCTTTGTGTAAAGCAGAATTATGAATTAATTATTGAATTTTTTGCAAACGCATCCAGCTAGCCTTTTTACCAAATACAAAAAGCATAGACTCTATTAAGTTTGACTTTCCTGAACCATTAGGTCCAACAATGCTTGTGAATGATCCATTAAATGGGCCAATCTCTAAGTGACCATGATAACTCTTAAAGTTATCTAATATTATTCTGTTGATAATCAATTATGACCGAGGTGCGTGCTCCACTTCTAATTCTTGCATTTAATATTAAATATTTTAAATTTGTTTTTGGAGCTAAAATTTGAACCATATGAAAAATGATCACAAAAAAATCAGATCAATTTAAATTAAATCATGTATTTGTTTTGCATAATTTTAGTTAGATCTTTTGAGCTGCAAATACGTTTCTCTGTGTGGCATGTCACCTAATTGTAAATTTCAAACACACATGGTCTAGATAAATTATATAATTTACTCTACAATTATTTATAGGTCTTTGTTATTGATTTCGATTTCCTTTTGCCATTGCTAAGATAGTCCATTATTCAGATGTTATTCTGTGATTTCAGAAATTAGCTCTTCACATTTAGGTAATGCAAATTTAATTTTTGTACCCTTCTTAAAATCTTTATAATCAAATGCTTCTGGTGGCATTTCAAATTAAGTTTCCACATATTCTTCAATAATTGTATTAAAAGCCTTTTATTAAAGTTAGTAAAGTAAGTCATTAAATTCTCTTAGCGTTGGTGAGTACATTTTTATAATTCTTTGAGAGACTTTTTCTTTAATTAATAATTAAGGAGGGAGAAAATCAACAACATAAAAGCATTTTTCATCTTTTTATACAACTTGCTTTATCTAACGTTTTTATAATACTTTCTCAGGGAATTCCTACATTTCTTAAATAACATATGATTTATACTTTCTATAATTATAAGTCCCAAATCATTGTAAGCTAGCTATTAAGTCTGCTAATGTTTAATTTATTCATTCACAATTTAGGGTTACGGTTCTTCTTATTTATCTAAAATATTTTCTAAGATTGGATTATTAATTGAATTTCTTTTTTCTTGAACAGGTGCAATATCGACTTTAAATTTAGTTTTATCAATAGGAAAATCTTTAACAATATATTCTAACTCTACAAAATTATTTTTCACTAAATCATAAAGTTTATTAGCTGATAAATTGACAATACCCATATACTAAAATTATTGAAAATATATTTCAATTATAGGATAAGATATTTTAAAATATCCTAATCCATTAGAATTTTTTATTATCTACATTACAGGGAACTCTAAATTAGAAAATTTGCCAATTTTTTAAGTTAAATGATTAATTCCTTTTTGTTTAAGTGAAACAGTATTTCTTTCCAATAATTGAAGATTCTTTTCAAAAAATTCAAGAGTATTAGCAAATGTATTAAGAATAGATAAGGTTGTGTGAAAACTCATTTATAAACTTGTTGATGTTTTTTTGTTGACTTCTTAATTCGGATCTGGTAGCCAATCAATCTAGAAGGTTTTAACCATAGCTAGCACAGGCATATTCTCATGTTTATAAATTCTTTTATAATGATCTCTTTCTTCTTTAGGAACTATTTCTATTTCATCACCTTCTGTCACATCTATCACACTTCTTTCTAAAGGACGTAACTTAACACTAAATTAACCAAACTTTTGGGAAATATGGTAGTTTGATAATCCTTGAAATCCTCTATCACAAGCCGCCCCGAAGTGTCTGTTATTAAAATCAAAACTTCCCATTAATCCTAAACAATATATATAACTTAAGTATTACTATGAACAACCATTTATTTGGAGTTACCTTGCATCATGCTAGATCGTCTTGGTATATGGGGAAGGATTTAGCTTTCATTTCTAATATAGTCTTATAAGGTACTGAGAAAATCTCATTTAAGTATTTTTTATGAAAGCAGGCTCCAGTAATTTATGCTAGTTTGATATGAGCTTTGGAAGAATATCGAATTGTGTGCTTTAATTATTCATTAATAATTATGTAAATTGAGATATCGAATAATTGTTATTGGCCTCCTAAGTATGATTTAACTTGTAGGGTTTCTTAATGCCCAGTTGGTCATGAATCGAAATTTGGATAAGAGTTTTATTAATCCTAAATTGAATGTCCATTGATTTTATGTCCACTTTGCCGATTTAAAGAAGTATGAATCTCAGTGTGTTAACGTTTAGAAAAAATGCCCAGTCCCTAATTGTTAAATAGCATTAGAAAAACACAATTTGAAGACAAATTTTACCATATAATTTAATAAGTTATTTTGTGAACTAGATATTCAAGTACAAGAATAGCTAAAGGTTAGATAAAAAATTAAGGCTAAATATCATAGATAAATTGAGGATTTGAAATTAAGTTCGAAAGCACTTGAAATTAATGATCAACTGTAAGAATTACTTGAAGAAGCAATATATGCTGATATATCAGAAAATAATAAATTATCTGTTTAAATAGATTAGAAAATAAATTAATTATGGAGAGAAATGGAAACTGAAGATGATTATTTAATGAAAAGACCACCTCCTTCCTTAATTTAAAAAACCAGTTAAATCCATTAATAAGGATAACCAATTAATTATTCTAAAGAAGCAGGACTTAATGAGAAATAATTTCATATATCTAGAATATCACATGGATTTTGATATTTATATAAATATAATAATTAATCAGTTTTGTTAATCTGGTATTTTTGTTGTTAATCCTTTAGCAGTTGATCTTGCCAACTATTTTTATAATTATAATTACATTTTAAGAGGCCATCATTACAGATTTCTGTGATGGTGAAGTTGTCATACGACCAAGGGCATCTTATTAATATTTTTTTCTAATATCCTCTAGTTCCCTTTATTTAACAGCTAATTCATCAAATTTTTTATTGAGTTATTATTCCATATTTTATAATTGTCTATTTTTTGTTTCCATGTCATCATTACTAATTTATTTTATAATTTTTACAGTCTTTAAATTTCTCTTTTTTATTTAATCACAGTCTCACTATTCTATTGATCTCGTTATTCAATTTCTTTCAATTAGTTAGATGTTCTTTAAAATTCTCTTTTTAAACTTTCAAGTTCAGTACTAAGTGCATCATTTTCTTTTTTTTTTGTTACTAACTATGATTAAGCATCTGTATAATTTTATTTTAAAGAAGCTATCTCATCTTACAAATGATAAATTTCCTTCGAATTTGCTTGTTAAGCCGTTTCTAGTTTATTAATAATTTATTCTTAATCCATGCTTTTGTTTTTAAATTATTCAGCTTCTTTTTTTACTTACTCGAAGTCTGCCACTGGCACATTGCTTTACTTAAATTATCTTTTCCATTAATCCATTTCTTAAATTTTAGCTTCTCTATCTTATCTTGTCTCTTCTAATTCATCATTTAATTCAACAACTTCTTTACTTAACTATTAATTTTAAGCAAATTATTCCTCAAGTTATGTTTATAATTCTGCAATTTAGGTTTCATTATTTGATAATTATTCTTCGTGTTATTAAATTGTTTAAGATTATTCTTCAATTTGAAGATTTAACTAATTTATTTCTTCTGTTTATTTCTTTATTTATTCACTTGTGACTCTTTATAATTGTTTTAATTCCTTTTCTATTTTTTCTTTTTCAGAGCTTAACTTTGAAATAGTGTTTGATTATTAATAATTTGTTTCTTCCAAATCTTAAATTCTCTATTTTTAAGAAGAAAGCTTTTCAAATATTATTCTTATTTATTATTCAAGCTCATTTTTTTCATTCATGAATTAAGCTCTCTAACTTTCTAAGATATCATCCCTTTCCCTTACATCACCAGAAAGTTTATCAACTTCAATTTAATATTCTTTTAATTTTTGTTATAAATCTTAAATCTAACTTTTTTAAATCCTTAAAGTCGTTAAATTAAATGTTTTCTCTTTATTTAATTAATTATTTAGGTTTTCACATTAATTTTATTTATCGATTAAGTCCTATTTAGTTTCTTCCAACTATTATTATATGGTATTATATTATTCTTCAATTCCCCCAATCCTAATTTATAGAGATTTAATTGTTGATTCATTCATTAATTTATCTTATAGCTATTTAAATTACTATTACTATGATTCATTTTCTATTTTTTCAAGCTCTTAAGTTAATTCAATTATTTTTTATTCGTTTGATTGTTAGGCCGATAAGAATTCCTATTCTTTTTGTCTTAAAATGGTCTTACTTCTCTCCATAATTCTTTATTCAAATTCATTTCGTGTTGCCTTAAAATCATCTAATTATGATTTATACAATAATAATGCTTGCTCAGATTAGAGAAGTTTTTATTGTAAAACAATACCTTATTCAGATGAGGAATTTTATCCACTCCGCAAGTCCTTTATTTTGGACTCCTTTTCTTTATTTTCCTGTTCATATTATTAATTCAATTAAGTTAATCTATTGATTTCTTTTTGTTAAACTTAATTAATTTATTTTTAATCCTATAACTATTTCCAAATTTCTTAATTTTATTATGATAGACTTGCCATAGATTATTCATGTTATTGGTAGAATTTCACAGTTTATTCTTCAGCTTGCTTTTCTTTACTTTTAATTATATTACTAACACTTTCTTCATATTGTTTTTCCAATTTATTATATTTTTCTTTTTAATTTTCAATTTCTTGTATTAATCTATTATTATCAATTGAAATTTATTCAATTTTTTTCATTAATAATTACTCTACCTATTCTTTATCCATTATAATTTATCTTTCTGTATTTAATTGCCTATTTTAAGATTCAATTTATAATTTTTATTCATTTCCTCGAATCAATAATTCTTAAACTTATTCTTTTTTTTCTAGTAATTATTCTTAAGCTTGCTTTTCAAGCATTTCAATATCCTTCAACCTTTCTTAATATATTCGATTTTAGTTTTCGTACTATTATTTTTATTCTTCAAGTTTTGTGTTTGTTTCTATAACATATTTGTTAATTAATGACTGTTAGAGTTATTCATATTATTCCCTAAAATAACGCAAATAGTTTACTTTAAACTCTCAAAGGATTATTGAAACTATTTACTTTATTAGGCCACTTTTTATTTATTCAATTCATTTTCTTGTTGTTTAAATTACAAATCTCCTTTGAGTAATTCATTCTCTTTAACTAATCTTAAATAATCGTTGTCTTAGGATTCCTTCATTTAATTTTATAATTAAAGGTTCTTGTGTGCTTTTTCCAATTCTATTAAGGTTTCATCAAGTTAAGATTACAATTCTACATTATTCATAAAAATACTAGCATTTATTTTATCCATTTGTAAGAGTTTCTCTTTATATTTAAGGTCCTATAATCTTAATGATTACTCTGATTATTGTCTGGCTCTAGAGAGAGGTGAGACTGATGGTCGATTAGGAGATTAGTCCATTCGGTTAAATTAATTCAAAATCGTAAAAAATATTCTATAAATGGTATCAAAATCGATGTTCTAGTGCTATATTACACATATGCTTAGCCAAAAAATTGATATAAATAATATTCCTCAAAATATATTCGTTTGATGAAAAACTTATACAGAACAGGAATATATGTGATAAAGGATATAGGATTCATAAGTATAATTTGTTATCCTAAAGAAAATACAAAGAAACCAAAGTAACTTGGATGTCTACTCCATCTAAAATAATAAAACAATAATACTTGTAGATTCCATCAGTAACAAGAACATGATCTGGTGCTTTTTTACTTTGAACTTAATGATGAAAACTTTATTTTGCTGATATAAATGCTCCTATTCTAAATATGTGCCCTGTAGCAGTCATCAAAAAACCAATTATCATAATATAATGGTATTTGTTCAAAAACAACATTTCAATGAAATATTCTGAAACAGAGAATGTAATTGCAATATTATAAGCTAAACTGTGATTAATTAAAAAGCCTGTACTATGTAATTATATTCAAATACTGTTCCATGAAAGTAAATTGAACTTATAAAATGCAACATGTAACATTTCACCCATATGAAATAATATTTGATTCACTAAAAATAAACTAAATCCTGCATAGTTCATTCTGATTTGCCATGCTGAATAAAGAAGACATCCAAAAATCATACATGTCAAATTAATGTAAATCATTTCTTATTTTTTCTCAGATAATAATGTGTGACTAGCTAAGAAAATGAAATTTGTGTAAATAAAGACTAAGCCTAACTAAATCCAAATTGACTCAATTAAAAATAGAGTGAATGCAACTGTTAACAAGATAAGCCATTAAATGAGGTATATTCGATGATTAATTAACATAATAAATATAATAAAGTAATCATTTGATTTTGATGAAGTTTGGTTAAAATTTAGGGAAATAATATGATCTATTTCTCTATGGTTTGTAAATCATAATATCTTTGCATAACTCGGATAACTTTAGTTACCTGTTTTACAGTAAACAATCTTGAATCAAATTCTCATTCTAAGGTGGTTTATTTTATCTTTTTTACTATTCTTCTGCAATTGAATTTATACGCATTCTGCCAGTTATCTGAATTCCTTTTCTTTGTTGAGTAGGTTTTTATTTTGTTAATTTGAGATATTCATCCATCAAAGCTTTAAAAGAATGCTCTTTTTAATATATTTTAGGGAATTTGCTAAAATGACATTCAAAATTAAGGTCAGGTAAGGAGTCTTTTTGTTTAATTTCCATTGATTAACTCATTTTTTTTTTTCTTGATTGATTCAATGATCTCACAAAATGTCTTGAATTTTAAGCAGGAGTTGTTAAATCCCATCTTGTTGATGTTTCCTTTTCTTCTAAATTCAGCAATTAGCTAATTGCACTTTGCTCTAAATTATCCATTAATAATTATAATCGATTCTATTATCATATTATAATCAATATTAAACTCATCCATCATCCAACTCTCAACAGTTATTATTCAAGTAATTTTACTGTTTCAATCTATATATAGACTAATTAAATACATATTGAATGATTTAAGATTCTTAACTGGAAATAATTTTGCTTGTTTGTTCTTCAACCAAGAGTCTATTTTTCTTTTCTTCAGCTAATTGTTGCTATAATATAGTTAAATCTTAAGATTTCTATTTCTCCTTCTTTTTTTCTTTTTCTACCTATTTTTTAGATTCAACATATTTAATTAATTTTTCACAATTACTACTCAAAGTATTTCTCCATTATAATAAAATCATTTGGTTAACTTGTGTCACCTTAGCCTTACTCATCTTTTCACCTACTTGCTTAAAATTATTTAAAATCGAATGAATTTTATCTTCTTCTCTTTCCTTTAATCTTATACTAAGCTCTCCTAAATCAGCACTTGTATCCATTTTTTCCTTGTCCTGCTGAAGATTATTGGATAAATTGCATTCTAATTTAGTGAGCTACGAAAGTGAATTAAAATGGAACTTTGATTAAAAAGGTTTTGTTTTAGAAGGTGAGTGTGTGTCATTTGTAAAAAGTGGCAACTCGCTAGTTGTTTTTGATTACTTCTATTATTGGATACTATATTTAGGTTTTATTTAGTGTATTTAAGATATGATTTAATGTTATTTTGAAAAGATACCTTCAGGTATAATCAATTTGCCATTGCTTGGTGATTTTAAAAGTTTGTCTTGACTTTTCTTTTAAAGACTGGAATTCATAATTAAAATAATGAAAATAATGAATGTCTTATATTTTTTGCATATATTTTTCACAAGTACTTGTTAATTTCAACGTTCTCCCATTTTGAGCATGGATATATATGCTTAATTTTCTCATATCTGAACTTTTCGATAATCTTACATGTTGATGATTTTTCTACTTCAACTTCATATTCTTAGCCTTTGGCTAACACCTAATGGAAATCAATTTAATGAAACAAATAGTACCTTTCTTCTATCAAATTGAAATACTAAATTTCCTGATCGATTTTTCACTTTATGTGCAATCAATTCATAGAAACTTAATTTATGTGGTAATATCATTCCATTAGCCACAATTATCAAATCCTCTGGACTAAATTCAGTTAACTAGAGTAGATAGAAATTTTACAAATCCGAAATCTCTAATAATCTCTCTTCTAGCCATTTCTAAAAATTCTAAAATTGTGATTTTCTTTTTCACTCTTAATGATTTAGTACATGTAGAAGCATCCCAATATTAAAATTGAACATCAATTAATGATTCTCTTTATTATTCTACCTCTTTTTAATATTCCTCTAAAGAATACTTAAAATTCTTACCTGCCAATTGTCTGGTCATTTCTTCGATCTTTCTTTCTCTATTCATGTCTGGTAAGTAAGTTGTGTCAACTTATTCATTCTTACCATATCCTTTTTATGGGCTTGCCTCATCATCCAAATCGAAAGATAGAAGAGTGGTCTTCTTTTGATATTCTTCTTTTCTTTTCTGCTTCATTTAAAGCTTTTTTTTAATCTCCTCTTCCTGCTTTATCTTCATATCTTAAACGATCAGATTGTCAATATTTTCTCGCTTTCTTTTAAACTCCTCTCTTGTAACCAATCCAACAGTTTTCTGTTTAAATTCTTCCTCCAAGAAATCTTTATTAGATTAACCAAAACGCTCCTAATAACAGAGATTTTAATATTTCTTACTTTCATATTTGTTGGTGCTCTCTTTAAACTCATCATTTCTTAATCCTTCTTTAATTTTTCGATTTCATTGATGTCAATGTCTTTATACATTATTTATATATTTAAATAAAATCAATGATTAACACAATGTTTAGTAGGTAATCCCATTAGTAATAATTATATACATTATTAACATTTTGTTTTCTATTTTACTGGTTTTTAATGGTTTTCTTTCATTTTTTTAGTTGATGAAGTTATGGAGTTGCTTTTGTTTTTTTGACTCAGTTACTAACGAACTTAAGCTTTTATTTAATTAATATCAATTCTATGTGAGAGATGAACAATTACATCTCTAAAGCTTTATGATCAGGCTTTATTTTACACTTTTTCTCTATTTCTTTGGACTTTTACTCAAATCTAATACGCGCTTTAATTTCATTCATATCTTCATGGTTAACATTTGTGTAGTATTTTTATTATTTTCTGAGTTCAATTTAATTTCATTTGTGTCAGTTTATGATTATCTTCTTGTCAGCTGAGATCTTTTACTACTTTGTGTATATCTGGCCCATCGATCAATAGTTCTACATTCTTCTGTACTAAAGTCTTATTGTTATTATTTTTGTATTAGTTCATCAAAATCATTGAGAATAGCATTAAGAGACAATATACTTTATTTTTTGGTCTCCGTTATAATTTACTTATTCATTAATTAAATGAATAATTAAGCATAAGTAGTAGGAACAGCACAAGGAGCAAGACTTCTTGAATTAGTTTAAAATACTAGAAAATTAGTGTAGGAAGGATAGATACAGATTTGCTATATGCCTGATGCAAGAATTTATTTTGTCATGATGAACACCTATTGTCAAACTATATTTCCAAGTACTCCTTGGGTAATTTTAAAGTCATAAAAAGGTTCATCACTTCTGTATCCAAATGCTACAGCTGGTATTTTAATAATAGATTTTAGGTCTTAATGGAATTTTCATTCCTACAAGTCAGGATGGTGAATTATTTTTAAATGTTCTTTCATAACTAGTTTAAATCGTTCCATATGAAAATGCTGTTTAAATTCCTTAGTTTAAATAAAGCATTTTATTACATTGCAAAGATATAGATATCAATCCATTAGAGAATAGTAGTGTAGCAGTGGGATACATTAAAGCTGGTGGAGTGTAACATTTTTGATATATTTCAGTGCCTTAAAAGAAGGATTTACTTGGTTAGGCGATAAAATAGCTTAAGGAGTGGCTGCAGGTGGAGAATATATAAGTTAGAAAGTAGAGAAAAAAGAAGATGTTGAAGTTAAGCCTGAAACCAAAATAAAGGTTGAAGCAGCAAAATCGACATTTTCTTAAACTGTTGATGTCACTGGTGCTTATTTAAAATAGTTATTTACTCCAGTAGTGAAGAAAGGTTCAGAAATTAAACAAGACATAAATTAGTAAATTGATAATTCTTCTAGTTAAGGTGAGTATTGTATAATATTTTAGGTTTAAAGGAAGGAAGAGAAATATTTGTTGCTTCTTGGGATGCAATGGGAACAGCTTTAACAGGATTAGGATCTGCATTGTCTAAGATTGGAGATTAAATAGGATCTGATACTAGGGTGATAGTAGAGAAAAAATATGGTCAAGATGCTTCATAGACATTTCTTGGTCCTAAACAATAATAGCAATAGTAGCAATAATAATCTTGAAATATTATTGTTGTCTAATGGATATTTATATATCATTCTTCGGCAGCTGCTTATTTTGCTTTCCATTCTCTCTCTTATTGAAGAGCATAGTCAAGGGTGCGCTAAAATTATTCTAAGTAATACTTGTTTGTTATTGTATTAGTAAACCCACAACCATGGATAATAGCAGATGCAAAAGACAGCAACAGAATCTAAATCTTAAGATATTAGATACTTGCAAAAATGTACAATTACCAGGCCCAAGGATTATCAGCCACATTTCTACCTAAAAATCTCCAAAAGGCTTTAACTTTGGGATCAGCATTCAATCTAGAGACAACTTAAGGTTTTCTCACTATGATCTACCATTTTATTACCAAAGCTTGGCTTCACTGTTTATTAGTATGGAATTGTCTTAAACCATTGGGGTGTGTAATCTTTAACAGTGTTGTAGATTAATCGTCCGTAAACCATATCCTTAAAAAATTAATTATTTATATTTGAAATGTTATCCCTATAAGAGTATTGTAAATTAATATATTATGATTGAAATAGAAACAATAAAAAATGGAATTGGGGATTACCCTTAAACAAATGATGAAGTTTATTGTAATATTTAACATCCATTATTAGTCTTTTTCATTTGTCATAATAATCTAGGAGAGCTTATTTCGAATTCACAACATACAGCAACAAGAGCAGTAATTGGAAAAAAATGGTTAATACCAGAAATCGAAGAAGCTTTAACAAAAATGAAATAAGGTGAAAGAAGTTTAGTAAAAATATATCATTCTCCTGCAACTAAAGTATTTATTAATCTGATTCAAGGAATTCTATGATCAATATGAAATTGAAATAATAAGAATAGGAAGAAAATTAAATAAACCTTGGCATTTAGAAGGAGAGGAATTATATAATAAAGCAATAGAACTTAAAGTAGCAGGAAATAATGAAATTAAATAATAGTAATATCTAGAAGCCTAATTGATTTATACAGAAGGATTAAACCTAATAAAAAAGGATTATGGAGATAGAGAATAAGAACTTTAATTATAATTAAGATCAAATTTAACCTTAACACATTTGAAAAATAAAGAATATGAAAAATGTATAGAGTAAGCAAATCATGTTTTGACTACTGCACCAGAAAATGTGAAATTGTTACATAGAAGGGCAGTCGCATCAATTGAGATAGCAGATTTTGATAGGGCTAAGTAAATAATTACTTAATTTTAGATAAGACTTAAAATTAGCTCACTAATTAGATCAAAAAAATGAGGAAGTAATTAAAGAACTCTAAGGCATTGCTGAAAAAGAGAAATCAATAAAGAAAAAGTAGTAAGAAAGAGCAAAGAAAATGTTATTTGGAGAGTGAATTAATAATAATTATAAAATTAATGTGGCTGATTTTATTATTAGGCTTAACTAACTCATTATTAGTTGATATAGGAAGAACCTGCCTTTGTACGGAATTATTTTATGAAACTGATTGCACAAATTATGGCTGTTAATTTTCTTCAAAATTATGTTTAAGTTTACCATGTTCAGAAGTAGAATCACGTGTGTAATGTGATTCTAGAATGGATTGTTCTTTTGATCATAAGTCTTAAACTTGTTAGCCATTTTCATAATGTAATGCTTTTTTTGCAGATGATCCAAGTCAATGCAATTAAAAAGGAAATTAATTATAGGGTTGTATATCTGATGGTGTTAAATAAACTAATGGATATTATTAATGTTCTAATTATATGTCACCTTAAATTTCTTATGTAACTTGTAATACAATATTGGAATAAGCAAAATGTTCAGGATTACAAACAGATGGTAAAACTTGTGTTTGGAAGGATACATCAAAAGAATGTATTGGTTTTGAATTGAATTCCTGTTCAGATGCTTCTAATTTATCTAATTCTTTATGTGTAACAAATTTTTGTACTTGGAAAGATTCTTCATGTAATGAGAAATAATGTAGTGATTTGACTTCATAGTCTACATGCACAAACATTCCTAATTTAGATGGTTAAAAATATATTATTTGTAATTGGAATTCAGTGACATCTAAATGTGAAATATTAAATAGTGTATCTACTTTATCTGCAGACAATTGTACTACATTAACTTTGGGAACTTATTTTTGGAATGATGTTACTAATAAATGCATTGAATGTGTTGGAAATTATTAAATTCTATTGATTATATTCAATTTATGGTTAATTTTTTTAATATGATATTTCATAATGTTATTTTTAATTCTGCAACACAAAGTATTGTTAATTTTTTCTCATTTAGTAATTTTATGCATTCTCCATCATTCACATAGTTTTCCTTAATTCTATATGCTGTGAATGTTATTTCTTTTTCTGAATTATCAGGACCTAAATATGTAGCTCCAGTTTCGTAATGTAAAATTAAACCACGCTTACAATTTTCTATTATTTTTTTCTCTTGAGGTCTAATATTAGGTAGTACCCACACTTAATGCTTTTCAGTTATTGCAATCAAAATTATACTTCCTTCAGTTCCTTGAACATTTTCAAAAATGCATTAAGGATTTACTCCTGAATTAATTAGATAACCATCTCTTATAATACTTTTATTTTCATCTTTAAATTTAATTTCCATAGAAAATGGCTTCTAAGATATGTCATCAATTTTTCTTCCACATAAATTACTGACAATCCCTCCAAACAATCCACCTATTATACCTCCTGCTACTACTCCTACTGGTCCTCCTGCTACTCCGAGAGCCATACCAAATTCAATACTTGAGTAACAAGCTATAACAGATATTCCTACTTTTGAACTTAACACTCCTAATTAATGCCATTTTTATCGAGTAGTCATATATTAAGAAAGTGTAATTCCACCAATCGCCACTCCAGCCATTGCTACTTAAAAAGCAATCCCAACATATGGCATTGAACCTAAAGCTCCTATAACGACTGCTTTTTTTATATCAACATTATCATATCCATCGACAGCAATATCAGTCAGAATACTTCCAACCGTGCCCCCTACAGCACCCCCTATTTTTCCATAAATCTCGGTGGTTGAATTAATTTTTACTGCATTCACATTCTATTCACTCGTTATAGTCTAAGGCTAATTAATTTCTTAAGGTGCCTTAATCCCAGTGTTAAATTTCTTCATATTTTCATGATTAAATCTATGACTATGTTTTGGTTGTCTCACATTTATATTTTGTTGTACTTCATTGTACCGAACCCATTTATTGGTTTCCAATTTCCTCGTACCAAAAATATTTGTATCCTAATTATAGTTTGATGTCATTTAGACTCTCTTAGAGATTCCAACTCGTCCTACTAGCTCAGACTTAACTTACGACTGTGGTTTGATTTAAACACTATTCTTTGGAAATTAAATATTAGCAGGAGTAGGTGTAAAACTTTTCTAATCTTCATCCTTTTTGGGCTACATAGTTTGAATTAAAAAAAATATTGCCTATGTACATTAATTTTTCAATTTTAAATATCCAGAATTCAAATAAAATATAATATATAACTAAAGGAACTACTGCTTTACATACTTTAAATTCATTCTAGAACTTATATTTAATATAATATATTCGTCGAATTTTATTTTATATTTAATTAATGACGTAAATTAAGGTATTTCTGATATTGATATTTGGGTTGTTCATCCAGGTATAAGGAAATTATTTAATATCAAAAGATGCTGGTTGTGTTTGTAAACAATGGAAATTGGCATTTGAATGTGGAAATGATCCAGATTGTGAGTGGAATAGTAATACTAAATCATGTGAATAGTAATTATGTAAAAATATCAAATCTTAATCTACATGTGCATCAGATAATGATTGTCAATATGTAAATGGTCAATGTTAAGATTTTACAAAATGTGAGGATTTGTAAGGAAAAACAATAAATGAATGCCGTATGATGTCAGGCAGGTGTCTTGAAACAAATGGAATCAATTGTTTACCTACTGCTTTTAATAAATTATGTTCGGAATTTACAACAGAAGGGGAATGTAGATAGGGTCATGATGGATTTTGTGCATGGGATTAAAATAAATGTGTTTTATGGAATAATTGTTAATAAGCAAATTAAACTAGATGTTCAGAAGGTTATCTTAGTTGTATCTGGTCATACACATAAAAGGAATGTGTTCAAAAGAAATGTTCAGTATTAGAATAAGATTCATGTGAAATAGTATAAGAAGGACCAAATAGTCATTTATATTAAGTTTGTGTATGGGATGAAGAAAATAAAAAATGTGTAGAAACTGTGCCAGAATCATTGACATTTGATATATGTTAGGAACATACTTTTGGCTCTTATCATTGGTCAGAATCAAATCCTAATGATGGTTATTGTGAATAATGTTTATCTCAATATGTTTAGCATCCAAAGCCAAAACATTGTTCATGTGTTTAATTGTAAAGTTAACTTGATTGTTAATAAAATTAAGCATGTAAATGGAAAGATAATAGTTGTATTCAAAGAGAATGTTCAGAAATTGATACTGTGCAATCATGTCTTCAATATTCTAAATGTGCATGGTATAAAAATGCATGTGTCTTATTCACATAGTGTGATGATTATAAAGCCCATTCAAATTTAGAGTGCAGTTCAATTAATAGTGTCTGTATTATATCTTAATCATTGGAATCTTGCACATCAAATTATGTTAAATGTAGTAATCATAAAACAGATGATTATTGTAATGCTAGTAAAAGTTCAAGTTATTAATAATGTTATTGGAATGAATAAACATTATCTTGTTAAGATTGGACAGAGTGTAGTTAATAAAGGCAGGCCACTTATTGCGAATATAGTGGTGCCTGTTTTTGGGATTAAGGATAATGTCAATAATTGAAATGTGAACATTTTCATGAAGACAAGTGTTCTCATTATTTGATTTCCCCCAAATCTTCAACATGGAATTATTGCATGTTATTTAATAAATGTTAAGATTTGAAACCAGATCTTATAGGTTAAGATGAATGTTATTCAGATACATATGGATCAAGTTCCTGGAGAAATAATTTATGCTAATAGTGCAAAACAGAGGATAGTTATTAAACCATATTCAAGATAGCAATTTATTTGATTGCCATTATTATTATATGAAAAATTAACAATAAATTTAATGAAACAAATTTCGGATAACGACAATGATTCAGTTGATGGTATTTCTTATCTAATACTTAAGGATGGAATAGAGAAGAACAAAACAACTGGATAAAATACACTAAATATTTCATTGCCCTTTCTATTATTGCCAATGCATACCTGCTTATCATATCTCAAATTTATAGATCATATTTTCCTGACTGGCTTCATACAATAATATTTGCATTAGCACTAATAGGATTGATTATCTCAGTCTTTAATATATTTTGGAAGGCAGAATGTAATAAAAGCATCTATAATAGAGTAATCAATTATACGATAGATTTGTTTTCTTGTGAGTGGATTTGTCATAATAATTAATATTTCAGGATTATTCTTCCTAATTGCATCCTTTTAAGCAGATTATGATCAAAAAGTTAGTCAAGACCCTTAATATAGCTAATATTTTAAAGAATGGCAATAATTTACTTATCTATTTTATTCAATTTTAGGGTCAATATCTATTACTATTCCTTCCTTTATGCACATTTAATATAGTTTATATTTATGTTAAGATTAATAATTCTTAATGACAACTTTGCATTTTTATAATGCTGTATTTTTGCTTACTGGAATAGCATTAAATCACTATGCATAAATAAAGAATTTATAATTATTTATTTTACTTTTTTTAATAGTTGTTAGTTGCTCAATTTATGGAGCCAATCTTAAAAAAATAAAAGTAGCATATTTTTCTGTTGGAATTGTTTTGCTATGTTATTTGATTTTAAATTAATATCAACATTTTTTAAATATTCGATCAGCTAAAGAATATAGATTAACAGTACTTTAAGATTGTCCTAATACATTAAGAACTATGCATTAAGATTTTTTAAAATAGAATACTGAATGTGAAAAATATCTACAAACAAATGAATGTTCTAATGATTAAAAGGCCTTTAAATGGGAATAAGATTTATAAACATAAATTAGCAAGAGAAATACCTAAATTGGATGTTTAAATATGAATTGCTGTGGAATTGTTGCTGATAGATCAAAAGTCAAATTAAATGTCATGACAGCCATACACTAACTTGTTGGATTTGCAACATTGACTATAATTATGTATATGTCCTAAAAACCACCTTTATTGCACACAGATATCAGTACTAGAGATTTAGTATTTGGTTGTGTTTAGATCTTATTTGTGATAGCAATTATATTTTTGTTTAGTAAAGAATTAAGTGAAGATGTTGCAAAATTTGAGGAATAAAATTCTATAAATCATTTAGCTTTACCATAAGGATGTAGTCAAGTTAAATAGTTAATAAATATGGAATGTTAATTTAGCTAATGCACCAACCTGAAAGTTACTCTATAATCTAATTTTCCATTCAATTTTCATAGACTAAGCAATAGTAAAGATTTTTATCAGGAGATTGATAATAATTCAATATCATTTTATGGAGAGTTTGAATCAATTGAAGATTACATTAATAATTATGTATTAAATGATCATAAATTTAGATTTATATATGTGCATCGAGTTCAGTAATTAATCTAAATGTTAAAATTGAAAAATCTCTTTAAGTATTTGAAGGAAAACATAGAAATTTAGCATAAAATTTGATGATGTTTGAGCGATTAGAAGGAATAAATTTTTGGAGATTAGAATTACAACTTAATGTTATGAATAATTATACGATTACACTTTTTGAAGAAATTTCAAATAGATAGTATTTGAAAGTTCAGGATTAAAATATTATTCCATTCATTTAAGAGTAGTCTTATTTAATTATAGTGGAATCTTATGGATATATATAATATGAAAATCATATTATAATGAATAAAGATACACTTATTTAAGTAAATCTAGCATAAAAATCAAATTTAATTTAAATAATATTAAGTGGATCAGAAAATTCAATGATTGGTGCTTCATTTGCAACATCTTTATATAAATAATATACAACAACTTTATGGATGGGATCAAATTAATTCATGAATTTACAATGTTTAGATAAAGGAACTCAAATAATAAATATAAAATAAATTGACTATCCAATATTACTGTTTATAATTAATCCAGATTAGAATGCCTTTTTGAGGATATTCGATCAGAATATAGAAATATATAGATCTTATGCAGGAGAAAAGGGAAGAACTTAATTAGTATTATGTTTATAGGGTAATTCGATAAGAGTATTGAATTAATATATAAATAATACTTTGCCAAGCAGTCTTACATGTCAATGATTTACTAATATATTATAAAATGTTTTTATTCATCATATTGCTAATTTAAATTGTTTAACCAGATGACAATACAACAGTAATTGAATTCAATTTAGTTGAAATTTTGAGTAGTCCTTGTAGATGTGCTTAAATTTTGAGTCAAGATGATTGCAATTAATTATGTTTTTGGGAAGATAATTCAGATGGAAAAATTGGAAAATGTAGAGATGCTTTATGTGTAGATTATAAAAATGCTACATCTTGTAATTCAAATCCACATAAATTATGCTATTATAATACTACAACATCCTCTTGTGAAAAATTAAGGGGTAGCTGCTCTGATTTTTCTGAGGTTCAATGTACAGTGAAAGATGATATTTGTTTATGGAACTCTTCAAACTCCTCATGTAGTGATCTCCCAGCAGAACCAGAAGTTTAGGTTATTTGCATCGAATTATAAAATGAGGAAATATGTAATAACTCAAAAGAAACTAATAGTGGTTACTTTTGTGCTTGGAATTCTACATTGAATGATACAAATGCTAGACTATTATAAACTTTAACTTATAATACACATAAAGAATCTCTTACTGTTCCTACACCTCCAGGATATTGTACTAGATTTCCTATCACATAATGTTCAGATATTGATGCATTAGACACAGATGATTATACTAAAAAACAACTATGTAATAGAAATTCAGGTACTTGTCGTTACACAAGTAATTAGGATCAGATTATAAATGTTGGGAATTAAAATGTCACTAAAATAACTTATTCATGTCAATAAAAAACATGTGGAGATTATGGAACTGCTTAACTGTGTTATGAAAACTATATAGTACCTGATTTTTCAGATTCATTGTATTTATGTAGTTGGGATTAAAATACTTCAACTTGTTAGAATGGAATGTTTATCGAAAATTATACATGGACAGACAATAAAACTAAATTCTTCAATTAAACAAATTGTTATTCTTAGGAAACCTTATATCAGTTGACTTGGGATTAGAATAATAGTTAATGTACAAAATGTCCTGGTTTTGGATAAATATTGAGCGCCTTTTTGGCATTTTATATTTTAATTCTTTGATTTTAATTATTTAATATATGCACTACTTAAGTTCTGATCAGAAATCGTTTTAACCATAGACTCCTGTACTTTCAGATCAAGAAGATGAAACACAACAATAAGCATAACCATTGTAAACATAATATTAATTATAGATAACTATTATACATTTCACCAAATCTATTTACTAAACTTTGGTCTGAAACGAAAAAGACTCTAATCGCAATATCTAAATCAACTAATGTTACTCCATTTAGTGTATATTAGGAAATAGAAAACCTATATTCAATGCATTTTTAGTCTGTAATATTTGTAATAATGTGTTAGCTAAAAATAAAGGGTAAAATCAATTTCAAGAACTTTCAAGCTGCTTTAGAGAATTTTCCATTAAAGAAAGAATTTTTATCAAAAATTCCTTTAATCGCTGACATCGCCCTCAAAATTGAATCAGAATTTGTTGATTATTTACCTATGTTAACTGATTAAGTTGTAATAACAAGAAGATAATGTTCTATACTTATAGCTAATATGTTTCTTTGTACAACCCATTTACAACCAGATTATAAATTACTTCCACCAGTTTTTTTGATGGCTAAACTATTTAATGTAAGCTCTGAGGATAGGGATTAAAATAATTCTAAAATATAAAAAATAAGATGCCTCTTTTATTATTTTCTGCATGTATTTTCAAATGATTTTAAACCAACAGAAAAAATAACATTTACAAGAACAAAGACATAAATATAAATGCAGGAAAGAAATTTATGTGAATTTATTTATTGTGAATATGGTTAAATGGAGAATGTAACGGATGCATACATTGTTGATTTTGCAAATAAAAGAATTGGTGGAGGAGTACTTAATTTAGGTTGTGTTTAGGAGGAAATATTATTCTTGACACATCCTGAAACATTAGTTACTTTACTTATAACAACAGAGATAAAAAAAGATGAATCAATTAAGATAGAGAATGTTAGAAGAATAATAGACTATTCCGGTTATAAGGAAAAATTTGAGTGTAAAGGAACTCTTAAACATTAGAGGAATATAAATCTAATAGTATATTTTATTTTAACTTAGTGTATTGATGCAGGGGATTATACTGGTAATCAACATCGTTAATATGACGATATAATGAGAGATTTAACTAAAGCATATTGTGGATTTAAAGGAATTAATAAAATTTGTACAGGAAAATGGGGTTGTGGTGTATTTGGAGGTGAATGGTAATTGAAAGCATTACTTTAATGGTTGGCTGCTTCATATGGGGGATGTTAATAAATCATATTTATTAATGATGAGTAATACAAATTTAATTAAGCTTTTAATTTACTATAATAATTTACAACAGGACAATTATGGAAATTTATCTAATTATACTGTCATAACAAAAATGAATTAATACACTAAAATGCAATTGATTATATATTAAATTCTTAATTTTGATTAAATAATACGTATTAATTTTTGCTTTATAACTTTTCACTTGTAAGTTCAATTTTAATTAATAATGTTTCTTCTTATAATACTAATTGCTTAATCAACTGCTTTAACACTTAAATAAGTAAGTGGCTGTACATGCTCAATGGCAACTGTTTAAACTGATTGCATTACAACATTATGTGTATGGGATAGTGCAACTTCGAAATGTACAAATAAATCATGTGATCTTTTCCCATAATAATCTGTTTGTGATACATTATAAGATTCATTGGGTTGTGCTTGGAAAGATTCAAAATGTCAAGTTTTCACTAAATGTTCAGATTATCAAACGGATGATGGCTTTTCATGTTATAGAAAAGGTCCTTGTTAGGCAGTATTTAAGAAAAATACTGCTGGATTATATCCATGCACTGATAAAACTAATTTATCCATGCATAGTATTGATACATGTAGTGGAATAGAGTAAGCAGGATGTGTAGAAACTGTTTAAAATGATGGAAAAGTGTGTTATTGGAATGCAAGCTCATCAAGTTGTGAAGCATGGAGTAGTAGTGCTTGCAGCAACTTTGATAACACATCCTAATTGGCATGCCCAAAATTTTCATGCGATTTTGATACAACAACCAAAAAATGTACAACAAGAACCTGTTCAACTATTCTTAGTTAAGCAGATTGTACTATGGTGTGGGATATCATATAATAAAATGCAACACCTTGTCAATGGGTGAATAATGCATGTGTATAAATTGATTATTCAACTTTGCCCTAAACAACTTGTTTAACAGGATCAAATTTATCTTATAAGTGGAATACAAGCACCAATAAATGTGAAATTTGTTAAACATAAGATACTAGTAATGGATTTATATTAACAGGAGTGTTGATATTGAGCATGTTTATTTTATGAAAATACAAAATATATAAAAAATTAGAAAAGTCTGTTTATCTTAATTATATTTGAACATTTAATTAAAATATGAAAACTTTGATTATTGTTTTAGTGTTGTTTGGTATTAGTTTTAGTACAGTTACAATCACTTTGAATGATAAATGCACTTGCACTTAAATAAAATCAAAAGCAGACTGCATAAATTTATAATGCAGTTGGCTTAATGATGGATGTGTTGAATTAGGTACTACAACAGAAACATTACCAATTAGTGTATATTGTACATCTTTAGATTCTACAACTTGTCCTACGATTAAAGGATGTGCCTTAATTGGTGGAAATTGTGAATAATTTAGTGGATGTTCAGCATATTAAGGAACCTCGAATGATGTCTGTTACTAAATCTCGAATTAATGTACATCAGATGGAACTTAATGCGTAAATCCATTGAATTGTGTTGATTATACTACTGAGATTCTTTGCAGTGCAAATATCAACTCATCAGGTAGGAGATGCAAATGGGAAAATTCAGCATGTCGAAATTTAAAATGCATTGAAGCAAGTACTACCTTAGCTACAGATACCGAATGTAATGCATTTCTACCTGGTTGCTTAACTAATGGTAAAGGTTGTGTAGAAAGTAGAGGAACTTGTTCATCATATGTAAATAATTGTGCCGGAATGATTGGAAGTGATGGATATTGTGAAGTGAATGGATCAAATTGTTAAGCAAAATCATGCACAGTGGCATCAACTGATTTAAATACAGATGCATTATGTTCTAAATTTTAAGTTGGCTGTATTACTACTGGAAGAGGATGCGTATTAAATACATTACCATCATGTACTACATACATAGGGGATGCAACAGTATGTTAATAAATGATTGGATCAGAAGGAAAATGTGATGGAGGATCAACTAATTGTCAAGCTAGAGAATGTAAGAAGGCATCTACATCTAATAATACTGATTAATTATGTAAAAGTTATTTATCAACATGTATAACAAATGGTGCAGGATGTGTTACTACATTACCATTATGTAATACATATACAGGTGATAATACATAATGTAATTTATATCTTGGTAGTGATGGAAAATGTACTTTAGGAACTAATGGTTGCAAAGCTAGAGTATGTACAGAAGCAGCTAATACCTTAACTACTGATACTGATTGTGCTGCCTATTAAACTGGTTGTGTAACTAATGGTTAAGGGTGTGTTTAAACAAGATAATTATGTTCATCATATAATGGAACTGCTACTACTTGCTTAAAATATATAGGATCAGATGGAAAATGTACAGGAATAGGTGATACTGTAGCTGCTTGCTCTCTTTAAAATTGTAATTCTGCTCCTACTACTTATACAAACAATAATTAATGTAGTATATATTAAAATGATTGTTTAACAAATGGTGCAGGATGTGTTGCAAAAACAACTTGTAGTGCAACAATTGCAGAAATTTCATGTACTGGTACAGGTACATGTTAATGGACAAATGTTTGTGTTACTAATACTAGTTGTTAATATTATAATACAATAAGTTTATGTTATAATAATTTGGCAAATGGTAAAAGTTGTTTTTGGAGTAATAATGTATGTAGATTAAGATTATGTACAGATGCCCCTACTACATATACAACTAATTAATAATGTGATTCTTTCCTTGTAGGTTGTCTTACAACTGGAAATGGTTGTATTGCATCTACTTCACCTTGTTCATCATATAATGGTACATAAACAACTTGTGTTAATTTTATTGGTAATGGAATAAAATGTACAAGTTTAAGTGTAAGTAATGCAGCATGTATTGATGTGATTTGTGAAAGTAATACTACTGCAACAGATTAAAATGCCTGTGATATACATTTATTAGGTTGTAAATTTTAAGGAACAGCTGGATGTTTAAGTCCAAGCCTTGGATGTACTAGCTATACTGGTAATTAAGATGCTTGTAATACATATAGAGGTGAAAATGGAACAATTAAATGTTATTAAAATACTGGTGTAGTAAGTAATTGTAGAAATTTAGTATGTAGTGATAATACTACAGCTACATCAGATGCTGAATGTAAATCCTTTATGTCTACTTGTTTAACTATGGGAACTGGTTGTATTTCTGCAACTTCACCATGTTCTTCTTATCCAGGTTCAAGTAGTTGTAGTTCATTTATTGGTAATTCAAAACCTTGTTGGTGGGAAGGTGGATCATTTTGTGTTGATAAATTATGTACACATAATACAGCAGCTACTAGTGATGATACATGCAATTAATTTTTAAATGGATGTGTTACATCAGGTATTGGTTGCATATCAAAAACTGAAATATGTACATCTTATTAAGGAAATGAATCATAATGTTAAGCATTTAAAGGAAATGGTATACCTTGTGCAAGAAAGAATGCTTGTTAAAATAGAAGATGTTCAGATGTTCTTAATCCTACAAATTCAAATACATGTACTACTTATTTATCTACATGCCGATTTAATGGATCAGCTTGTATTGATTCATAAATAGCATGTGCTAGTTATACTAGTCTAAATTATTAAATTTGTTAATAAATAACAACATCATCTGGAGGAAAATGTTATTTAGGTTCAGGATAAGGAGCATGTTTAACTAGACTATGTTCATAAGCTAGTGGAGTCAATTCTTAAACAGATTGTGATAATTTTCTTAATGGATGTGTTTTTACTGGATCAACTTGTACAGATAAAGTTGCAGCATGTGAAAGTTATACAAATTTTACACCTTTAGCATGTGAATCAGCAGTTACAACTTCTGGTTCTGTATGTTGGCGTGCTTAAAATACTATTGGTGCATGTGCAACTCGAACATGCGCAGGAGTGACAGCATCTTTAAATCCTTACTCATTTTCTACTACATTTTGTTTAACATTTTTATCTACTTGTCGTTATAATGGAACAATATGTGTTAATGCATAAGCTGCTTGTACATCTTATACAGGATTTAATTAAGCAGCATGCAAAGCAGTAACTACTACATCAAGTGAATTATGTTGGATGGAATCAGCAACAGATACAATATGTGCAAGTAGATCATGTACTGATACAGTATAAGCACCAAATGATACTAATTGTAAAGCACATAAATCTACATGTAGATATAATGGTACCTCATGTATTGATTCTTAAACAAGTTGTGCATTATATACAGTATTTACTTCAAATGCCTGTTAAGAAGTCTCTTTAACTAATGGTACCACTTATTGTTGGTCACCATCATCAGGTAGTACTTGTTAAGCTAGAGCATGTACAGATGTATTAACAACTTATACAACAGCTAATTGTGTTCAGCATCTTTCTACTTGTACTTATAATGGAACTTAATGTGTAATTGCATAAGCAGATTGTACAAGTTACAATGGATTTACATCTACAGCTTGTTAAGCAGCATAAACTACAAGCGGAGCTTATTGTTGGTCTCCAATTTCGGTTCCATCATAATGCACTAATAGATTATGTAGTTATAGTATTAGTAGTCCTAGTGAAACAAATTGTTCAACATATAAATCAACTTGTAGATATAATGGATAAATATGTGTTGATTAATAAACATCTTGTACACTTTATACAAGTTTTACTTAAAGTGCTTGTTAATAAACAACTACAACAGGAGGTGCTAAATGTTGGAAATCTTCAAATAGTTTAGGTACTTGTGAGGATAAAAATTGTTCAAATGCTGTTATTAATCCTAATTATACAACATGTACTGCACACTTATCTACTTGTACTTATGATGGTACTGGATGTTATGCAATATAAGCATCATGTACTCTATATACAAATCTAACAGCTGCTTAATGTTAAAATGTATTAACTACATCAGGAGGTAAGTGTTGGTTAGCATATGGTAGTGGTACATGTTAAGTACGATAATGTACTCATAATACAGTTGCTACAACTGATGTTGAATGTGCAGCATTTCTTACTGGTTGTAGAACTACAGGATAAGGATGTGTAGATTCAACTACTGTATGTTCATCATATATAGGTACTGTATCAAGTTGTTTCACTTTTGTGGGTAATAGTATACCTTGCACAGGAGTTGATTCAAGTGGTCCATGTACAAATAAAAATTGTTAAGATAATATGGATTCCAGTACAGATTTAGCTTGTTCTAATTTCATGAATGGATGCTTAGCAAGAAGTAAAGGTTGTATTGCATCAACTTCTGGATGTTCTAGTTATTTAGGAACATAATTAATATGTAGTCAATTTAAAGGTAATGGTAAGAATTGTTGGAATAGTTCTTATGCAACAGCTACTACACAATGTAGAGATAAATTATGTACTGATGATACAACATCAATAACAGATGTTGATTGTTAAAATGTTTAAACAAATTGTGTAACTAATGCAAGAGGTTGTATTGATGTGACTGCTACATGTTCATAATATACAGGAACATAAGCATAATGTAGTAAATTTAAAGGATTAAATGGAACAAAATTATGTTGGAATTCTAGTACAGCAACTCCATTGACTTCATGTGTAGATAGAGTTTGTAGTCATAATAATAGTGCCATAAGTGATACTGATTGTAATACATTTTTAATTGGTTGTGTTACAAAAGGATAAGGTTGTGTTTCTCCATAACCTTGTTCATCATTTTTAGGTACATCTAAAACATGTCCAACATTTACTGCAACAGATAGACCATGTAAAGGAACAACTACAAGTACATAATCTTCATGTGTAGCAGTTAAATGTAATGAAGCACCTAATAGTTATAATACTGATTAATTATGTAATACATTTAAAGAAGGTTGTGTTACAAATGGATTTGGATGTGTAAGTTCTGTTAATTGTGAAGATATTTAAACATAAAAAGCATGTTAAAGTAAATCAACATGTACATATAGTGGAAATTGTAGAGATCTACAAACTAATTGTTCTGTATTTACATCATAATCAGTTTGTGTAAATACACCTGTTAATACTATAAATGGAATGTGTGCATGGGATTAGAATGCTACAACAGGAATAGGAACTTGTAGAAATTGGATATGTACTGATGCTTCTTATAGTTTATAAACTCATTCTGATTGTTAAACATTATGGGATAAATGCACTACTAAAGGTAGAGGTTGTGTATTAATGGGAGCTTGCTCTACTTATACAGATTCAACAACATGTACTGCTGCAACAACAACTGATGAAGGTTCTTTCTGTGTTTGGAATTCTACTGTTTGTCGTGCTTTAAATTGTTCTGATGCAAGTACTGATTTTAATACTGATACAAAATGTTAATAATTTTTATCTAATTGTGTCACTAGTGGTAAAGGATGTGTAAGTAGATAATATAAATGTTCTGAAATATTAACAAAAGATAAATGTTTAACTGATTATTCTGGTAATACCTGTTTATGGACTATATATGGATGTAAAACATTTACTAAATGTACTGATATATCTGGAGTTGCATATACATAATGTTAATAATATTCAAATAAATGTACTAGTAATGGTACAACATGTATTGCGCTTGCTCCATGTTCAAATTATACAAATCCGACAAGTTGCTAAATTGGAACAGATGGTTAATGTGGTTGGATAACAGCAACATTAAATATTGCTGCTCATTGCACTAAATTTACATAATGTAGTGATGGAGTTGGAACAACTAATGAACTATGTTAATAATTTTCTTCACTTTGTGTTACTGATGGAGTAGGATGTATTTAAATAGGCACTTGTAGTAGTTATTTAACAGCTGTTGCATGTTAATCTGAAGGTACAGATGGATTTTGTTTTTGGGATGCCACTACTTGTAGACTTAGAACTTGTACTGATGCAACAGTTGCTACAGCTATTGAAATTACTTCACATTCTAAATGTAATGCATTTAAAGCTACAACATCCTGTACTACAAATGGAATTAATTGTGTTTCTATGGGTTTATGCACATCTTATAAAGAACCTGGTTGTTATTATGGTACTGATGGTGAATGTATTTATGATTTGCCATCTGGATAAGTTTAAGGAACAAAATCATGTAGACTTAAAGTTTGCAATGATTATTCAGAAGTAACAACAGAATTATGTTAATTACATAAATAATATTGTGTTTCCAATGGAACTTACTGTATTACTAAAAATAATTGTGCTACATATAAAACTAAGGTAGCTTGTAATTCAGGTGGGCTTGATGGTGTTTGTGTATTTACACCATCGATTAGTGATGTTAATGCTGGTACATGTGCACTTATGACTAAATGTTCTTAAGCTAATTCTGATGCAATAGCCTGTAAATCTAAATATAATGCTTGCACATTCCTTGTCTCAATCTAAAGTGGAGTTTAAGTTACTTCATGTATTGATAACACTTGTACAACAGTTGCTACAGGATCTAATTGTAAACCTCTTTATTCATTTGATGAAAAATCAATCAGTGTTTGTTTAACAACATCTACGGGTTGTACTATTGGTGATCCTTCATAACTTTCGGCTTCAACTTGTTTTGCTTCAAGTCTATATACATATACTTGGAATTCAGTAACTAATCTCTGTCAAAAATGTACTTAAACAACAACAAATTAGACAAATAGTACAACCAATAATACGAATTAAACAAGTTCGAACACATCATATGCATAAATTCTGTTATTTCCATTGGCTATGATTTTATTATGAACATTTATATTATTAATGATTGAGGAAGAATTCTTATAATTATTTCAAAATGAAGAAGTTGAACTATAAACTGTAGATCGTTAACCAATGTATATTTTAAATATATCATTAGGGAAAAAGAAAATATTTAAGCTGCAGCCCTTTAAAAAATTAGAGTCAAAGAATTAGCATTAATGATGTAAGTAAGCACGTTTCTATTTTTTAGGATATGAGCTGGGATGATCGTTATGAATGGCTTATGTATCAAAAAAATAAAGGCAACAAATTGTTTTATCAATAATAATATGACAGAGCTATTTAAGTATATTAAGAAATGGCAGGGGCTTTAGATTTAAATAATACAGAAGAGAAAAATGAAATTATGAAATAGGATTTTCAAAATCCTATTATTTTCAATTTAGCATTGTGTTTTAAAAAAAAAAAGGATTATGCAAAAGCTTCCTTATTTTACGATATGGTATTTAATTACATAAGTTAGGCAGTAAAAATATCTCCAACCCCACTTTAAGTTTTGAGGAGAGGTTTTTATCATTTCGATATATAGGAATATGAGAAAGCTTAAAATGATCTTGATCTAATTTAGAATGTTGATTAAAATCCAGATATTAAAGATGATTATTATGATCTAAAATAGAAATTAAGATAAGTATAAAAAAAGGATAAGGAATTGTATTAAAGAATGTTTCAATAAAATTCAGATGATGAAACTTAACCACCAATTAAATAATCTAAATTAGATTCCTTTTATGATTGGACAAAAGGTCTCATATAAAGAATATTTGGTTGTAGAGGATTATTTGATGATGATGAGTCAGAAGATGAAGATGATGATGATTCAGATCCTAAGAAATTTTTAGAGAGCAGATGACAATATAAACAATCAAATCTTAACTCGTTTAGTAATTTTCGATGATTTCTTTATGGGCAAGACTTCTTTTATTTCCTCTTCTTCATCTTCCTATTCTTCTTATTTAAAGTATGGGTGTTTTAAACATTCACTTGCACTTGGTCTGAGAGTTGAATCTTTTTACAACATTTTTGTTAATAGATCATATGCGAGAGGATCGTTAAGTTTAGTCATTTAAAGATGACTTTAGTTGTATTCACCAGTTATATTTTATTTTATAATGTCCTAAATATTTTTAGAATTTCCGAATGGATTCTTTTTGGTTAACCTAAATTTATTATTAATTTATTACATATTATACAATATTATTCCAGCACTATAAATGTCGACTTTTTCATCATACGAACATCTTTGTGCAAATACTTCAGGGGCAGTATATCCAGGAGTACCACATCTAATAAAGATTATTATATATTATATACCTTGGATTATAGAAAGGAATTTATTCTTTTTAACAAGAAAGCCCAAAGTCAGCAATTTTTACAGTCATACTGTTCTTTGCATCCTTGAAGAGTATGTTTTATAATTTGATGTCTCTATGAACAATATTTATTTTATGGAGATGTTCCAAACCTTAAATTAAATAAAATAATACCAGACAATAGACATTCCATCACCACAGGTATGTCTAGACAAATATTTTTGTTATTTAAAATCTTTAAGAGGTCTCCTCCTTCACAATTCTCAAGCAGAATAGACACTGATTAATAGTTAGTTGTAATTTCTTCCATTTATATGATGTTTTTATGGGGATGTTCCTTAAGTTAATTGAGAATGTCAGCCTCCTACTTTAATTGACCCTGAAAATATATTAATGAAATACCAGTCCACTAATACGAGGTGTATCTGATAATGACTATGGAAATAAAGCCACTTTCTGAACAAGGACTTGATTTTCTGTTTATATAAGTTCTAAATATATAGGATCTTTTTTTACAAATATTTGGGGTAATTTGGCTGATTACTCTCTGGTTATGTTGTCTATAAAAGACTTGCTTTCCTCTTAATTATTGTCTCAATTCTTTTAAATCATTTAGAGACAGGTAAAATGTCACTTTTATTTATGTTTCTGGGTTGTCAAGGTCTAAAGTTCCCATTTACATTTCTAAACTTAAAATCAATAATACCATCGTTAATTACTCTTTCCCAAATCAAGATAGTGTCCATTGAACCAGCTGGCAAGTAAACTATTTGTGTTTCACTGGGGATAATCTGGAAAATAGTTATTTTATTTAACTTACCCTGATGAGCAATGAACCACAATCGGTAGTTATTTATACTTCCTGTTGCTATCCATTTGCACTTATAAACATTCCTATGCAGTCAAATATGGCCATATAGTTATTTTAGATGTGTAAAAATATTTTTTGTTCCCAAAAACAAGTTTCGTTTTGAATTGCCGAATCGACCTCAGCCCACCCCGTATATGTGATTTTATAAGATAATTTATAAGGTTGATATCATATTTGGTTGTTTTTATGTGTCTGAAGTTGATTATTTGATATTTCGAGATTATATAAAGATTTATAATATATTTGATGAGTGGTAATTAAAATCTTTATTTCATTATTCAGAAGTGTTTTTAATTACACAGTCACACAACCCCGACTTATTAATCTAGAATTTTTCTTAAGGATTTGTGTTTGAATATTAAAACCAGGTTGAGTAATAGTAAGTTTTCATAATCAAATATATAGTTTAATATCAATCATATAAAAAAGAAAAACAAATTTATTATAGCTACAATCAATTCATATGCACATTGAATACATCTTACTTAAACAGAACTCCAAATATAAGTATTTAATGTTGTATTTAAACATTAATAATCTTTTAATTCTGCAATACTGAAATCTATACAACTTGTACCATTCCATAAACATGGTGTCACTTCACTTTAATCAAAACTAAAATAAAACTTACATAGTTCTTCTGTTGGAAATTTTTCACAAGATAAATCTTCACATACTTAATTTGTTTCATCCCAGTCACATGATGCTGTATTGCAATACATCTCTGATGCTTCGCTACAATCTTTAATACTTTAAGCAGTGCAATTATTATTAGTTGTATTCCAAATACAGAATAATGAATCGTCTTATATACCAAAACAATTTTCGTCAGAATCAAATTTATCACATTCAATAGATGTATTTTCATCTACTTCAAATGGTGATTCTGCACAAACAAATGATCCATTCGCTGTTTATCCTCCATCTGCACAAAACCATATATTATAACAATCTGAAGGTTTTGTAACTAGATAATCTGAACATTTAGTAAATTTTCCACAAGCTCCATTTTACCATGCGCATCCATAGGAAATAGGTAAAATATTATTACACCAAGTTTGATTAGTTACTTTATCACATGTTAAATCTATACAACTTGAACTTGTAATATTCCAATCACAAAAATAAGTTCCTAAACAGATATCTTATTATGGAATATCAAAACAAGAGCAAGTTGGTTATTAAACACTCATTGTAAATTATGTAGCCTTTGAAAACAGCAGAAATATTAAAATCATAAAATAATATGTATAATTTTCATTTTATTGTTAATCCAAGAGACAAGCTCATTTTCAACAATTAAAAGGCATAGATGTAAATTAGAAATATAACTTCTTAACATTTGGCATTCAAAGTACATTTCCTATAGTACTTAGATTAGGACAACCAACAATAAAGATTTTAAGGTTGTAGGAAATATGGGAATACTAAATCCAAAGACAACAAATATTATTCAAATAATCAGCAATCATGAAGTTGGATTCAATTATAAACTAGATAATAGCCAAAGCCAAATTTCAAATTATGACTGTAATCATTAACCCTAACGATGACATTAATTTAGCTTTCTCAAGAGCTAATTCTGAATAAACATAGACACATACCCTAAAGACAAGAGCTACATTTGATGACGAAACTAAATCTATAATTTCAAATACATCTTATGTTTAATCATCTGTTGTTCCTTAGTAATTACAATAAATCAGCATTAATCAAGTACATACCCCTCCAAATGAAATACAAAAAGAGATTTTCTAACCCACAATATTTCATTTAATATTTGTAGGAATATCATGTTTATTAATTGGATATTGGACACATATGTTTTAAACATTTCAGAAACCTTGCAATTGAATTATATATATATTAGAGATGTGACTAATATATAACATATTTATAATATTATATATAATGTCTCAACGAATTGATGCATTAATTGGGCCTTCTGTTTAACAATAAATTAATCTAAATCCAACTATAGCTTCATTTAGTATACCAGATGATAAATTACTGAGTCCTATAAGTTTAGCAAAACCTTAAGAAAAAATTCATATTTATCATAAAGATATTAGTAAGATAGTCTTTAATAAAAAGAGAGAAAATCGAAACCTTGAGGAAACTACCTAATTACGCAGAGTAAGATTATCCAAATGGAACATTTTATGGCTAAATGTTAAATGGAAAAAAACATGGTGAAGGTTAAAAAAAAAATAGTAACCTTTAGGTTTAATGCTTCTTTAGGATCGTGTTTGTGAAGGGATTTGGTAAAATGATAGAAAACACGGACTTTGCAGAGAAACTTTTGAAAGTGGAGAATAGTTTGAGGGAGAATTTTAGAATGGCAAACCTTAAGGTAAGGGTTCTTATGTCCGACAAAATGAAACATATGAGGGCGATTGGGTAAATGGCTTTAAACATGGACATGGAATTTGGAAAGAAGGTAGCACTTATTATGAAGGAGAATGGAAATTTGGAAAAATTGATGGTTATGGAGTTTACATTTAAAATAAGAATAAATATACAGGAAGCTTTAGAAACAATTTAAAACATGGTCATGGAGTAGAAAGCTTCGCAAATGGAGATATTTATAATGGTTAATTTTGTAATGGTAAAGCTGAAGGATAAGGAACTTATATTTGGAATAATGGTGCAGAATATAGAGGTATTATGTCATATTATTTAGGATAATTTAAAAATGGTGTTAGACACGGCAAAGGACTTTGGAGTAAATGGGATCCACTTAAAGAAGGACATTATCGATATGAAGGAATGTTTGAAAATGATAAAAAACATGGATAAGGAGTTTTTACATGGCCTTCAGGGAATTACTATGTTGGAAGTTTTGTAAATGATTATAGACATGGTTATGGTGAAATGTTTTGGAAAGATCATTATTATAAAGGTTATTGGGAAAGAGGAATGTAACATGGAGATGGGGAATTATGCAAAAATGGAATAATAAAAAAAGGGAAATTTGAAAATAACAATATGTTAACAAATAATAGAAGTAATAGTATGTGGGAGTCAGGAGAAAGTAATTTTAAATTATCTAATAAACTAAATTAATCTTATACTAATGGTTTATCTTAATCTTAAAGAAATAAATATATGCCTGCAATAGGAAGAAAACCAAAATTAATTATGAGATAGGGTGATAAAACTATCATTTTAGATAATTTAATTATAGCTGATATTCCTATTGAAAATGATCCTGATTTTTTAACTATTTGCCCTTAACCTGCTCAATAAAAGAAATTTAAACCAAAACTTAATTTTAGCTAACTATTAAAACAGCATTTTAGTAGTATAACAAAATGAGATCTTAGAACTTTATTATAATAATCTTATTCATTATTATAACTATATGAAAGCATCAAATCTTATAATTATAGCAGACTGTGTTAAGAAATTTAATTAACACATATAAATTATTATATATTATATTATTTTAATTTAAAATTAATGTTTGGATTAGTCCCAAAAGTGCAATCATTTGTCGCTACATGGGGTTTTTGGCCAACATTCATGAGATCTTTTATCCAAAGTGAAAAAGGGCCATTCACAATATTTTTTTGGACACCTATAGCAAAATGGGGAATTTCAATAGCCAATATTGGTGATATGAAAAAACCTGTTGAATAAGTAAATACTTTATAATAATGTGTTATTACATTGACAGGATTATTGTTTACAAGGTAAATAATTGACTGAAATTATTATAGATGGTGCTTTATTATTAGACCCAGAGTGATGATGCTTGTGATATGCAATTTTTGTATGTCGTTAACTGGGCAATATTAATTGTTTAGAAAATAGTAATATAATTATTTACATATAGTTAAGCCGGTTAACTTTTTTGAAACTTTTGAGTTAATAAAAATTTATAGTATAATTAAAACATATGAATAACAACTATCAATATATGAACATGTCAAAAATTCAAGATAGATAAATGCAACATTCATTTGCTAAATTCCCTCCATAAAGTTCAATTATGAGTGTTGAAGAATAGAGCCCATAACAATTAACTTAAAGTAAGATTTAATTGATTGAGAATATAGAGCCATTTGATGATGTATAAATATTAATTATATAGAATTCATGTAAAAGCTCTAAGTAACATAATGGACATTATAGAATGAGTTCTTGGCAATTTTAGAAATCCTCTTAAATATAGTCCACATGCAAATCATAATATGCCTCACCAATTAAATAATATATACAATAACCATAAAATTACAGTTAATAATTCTGTCCTTGTGAATTAGAATAATTATGGTAAGAGTTTTTAGAAATAAAATTGATCTAGAGATAATTAAGAATTCAACAATAATAAAACTAATGTTGTTGCCATTTAAAAAGAGGATGCAACTAACCATATTGAAATATATCATTATTATTACTTATTATTACTTATTAATATTATCACTCTTCTAATGTTGATTTATCAAGATTATTATAATGCTCAATTATCCATTGTTCGAATATATTTAAAATGTCCTATCTTGCTTAAGTTAATTCAGCTGGATCATTTACTGATGCTGCTTTTAGATCAACACAGTGACTACAATCTGTACATTTAATAAATTTAACAGTGTATTATTTTCCTGATTTTTAGGTTGTAATTGAAGCATGTTACCAAGGATCATCTGAACCATTTGAAAATATAAGATGATCTATATCAATATCTAATCCTCCATAATACGAATTTGTTCTTTCTTCGTCAGGGAACAAATCAACATCATACGAATATGAACAAAGATTTTTGAAAAAATCAATTTTTAATTATTATGATCTTGTTGATTATTCAGCAATAGGCTAAATATTTTAAAATATTATACATTAGCAGTTTAGAAATAACCAACTTCTATGCAGGTTTGATAAGTCCATTATCTAGAATTTTTAGAAGAATCGATAGTAGTATTTTTCAAAAATTCAGAACCATAACTTTCTTAATCAACAGTGTCCTTTGCCATTGCAACAACTGCATTAAACCAATCTTATAGTTCTCCGCCTGATAATTTTTAACACATTTCAGATCTTTTTCTTCCTTAAACCATACCAGCATAAATATCAGCAATCATAGAAAGGAATTCTATATCTGTCAAATCTTTTGCATCAAATATTTATTTGATAGCTGCAGGATCGTCTTATAAGTCAGCTTCTATTTTTTCATTTACTGCTTAAATATTATCAACACATCTATAATTTGTGTAATAAATTACTCCTATGAAGTCTCCAAGGCTGAGAAATAAACTTAACTATCATATTCATAGTAATCGGCTACTGCTCGAACAACAGCTGATGATGCCAATCCACCAATTGTTAAATGAGGATATTTATATCTAAACCATGCACTCAATGCTCCAGGATATGAGCCTCCTAAATGTATCCAAGGAATATAAGAGTAAATATTAAATTTCTGCTCTAATTTAATAGTTTGGATAAAATATGCTATGTCATCTAAAGCTTGATGAATGTTTAGAAATTTTAAATTTTCTGTCCTCCAATCTTCAAATGGTTACGTCTCACCAAAATATCTGTGCTCAAGTACCAAAATAATTGCATTAAATTTTTCTGCAGCTACAAAGGGAAATTATTTTTCTCCTATTCCATTACCTTATATATATTAATGTTGATACATGTCCATTCTCCACAAATATAAAGAAAAACTGCTTAAGGTTTTCCATTTTTCACATAATCATCATAAACATGATATCTTTATGAAAAAAATGTTTTTGAGGTAGGATCTGTGTGATCCAATTTTTAAGTAAACCAATAAGTGTATTTTGCTTTCATGATGTCAGATACTCCAAATATGTCATTCCTATATGTTAACTTGCATGATGCTAACGATGACATCACAATCAATCCTATAATGACACTTTTCATAATTAATAATTATTGAATTAACTATAATTTAAAAAAAAATAAAATTTTCAACATAATCTTTCGATAAAAATATAACAACTAATCCATCTTATTTTGTCAAAAACCTCACTCAGGTTTTGTTAAATTTTGTAATTTTTATTCCTTTTAATTAATTCTTTCCAAGATCCAAATATATA
>JMSD01000035.1:0-11772 GCA_000715435.1 Paramecium caudatum
AATTGTAATAGTTGATAAATTCTAAGAAACTAAATTTTTTGCTTAATTTAAATTATTCATTCTATAGTATTATAATTCATAATATTTATTATTATTTATCACAAAGTTTTGCAAAATCACCAGCCATAATTAAATCATACGCTCTTTGAAATTCTTTCCGCACCTACAAATAGAGATTAGAAGATATAAATTCAGTGTTTCTTTGCCTTTTTACCAACAAAGGTGTTAAATTTTAGTTTTAAATTAAGGGGTTTCGAATAATGAGTCCAATTTCATCTTTTTTATGTTGGAGATCATTAGAAAATGTAAGTGGTACTTTATATTTATCTTATTAATTCCAAACATGGAAAAATACACTAATTTAATATCCAATATTTGGTTGTATGAATTATTTATTTTATTATTCTTATTTTTTTGTCCAAATTTATTTTACTTCTTCTATTTCTTCTTTTGATTTAGGAAAAGAAAGCCAATGTATTTTAATTGCTTTTCTTCCATTTTCTCTTATATGCTAAATTATGTATTCATAATTTGTAAAATTATCATTTAATCTCTAATCATCTAATCTCTTAATTTCTTTTTTTAATCTTATTTTTTCTTAACTCCATTAACAATATTAATCAGTAAATATATTTGGTACTAATGATTAAGTCATAAAAAAATCAATAACCATACAATAAAGTGCAAATTCTGGTAATGCAAATTCTCCTAAAATTCCTCTTTAATAAGCCCAATAATTAAGAAATGCACACATTTTTTTAAGTTCTGGATTAATTGCACAATAAACACTAATTACTTAATCTTTATAAACATCTAAATCTTAATTACTATATCCCGCTTTAATTTCAAATTTTATACAACCATTAGGTAATTAAACAACCATATGATTATATTAAAATGATTAAATGAGCAATCCTAAACAATTTTTTCCATGTTTTTATTTTATCTCTTAAAATTTTTCTTATTCAAATAATTCAGAATTACTTAAATTTCTTAACATTTAATTAATTATTTCTAATGTATGATAAGGATAATTTGTGATAATATAAACAATACATGGATTATGACTTAAATACATTGGAGTATAGTGATGATCATGTAAAATGAATTAAAGTTTTCTTCCTTCTATCATATGTTTTTTTAATTTTTCAATTAATGAATCTTAAGTATTACGAGTTTATTTCCTTTTTCTTCTTCCATCTCTTGAATTTTCTTATTCTTCAATCTCTTATTTTTCTTTATTAATCTCATCTTCAATTAATTAATCATTAATTTTAACTCCTTCAAGAAAATATTTAATTGCTCTAATTTCCGAATTCTAAATAATAGAAAGATATACTTTAACAGAGTCTTCACTATAAAGTTTTGGTATGAATTTTTCCAATTTATTTTTAAAATCGACATTAATTTTCTTACGGGTATCTTCATTTACATGTAAATCATCATTTGTAAATGTTTAAGTTGTTTAATCAAGGCTATAGGAATGTTCATTATCATCATCTAAATAATATGGATCTATATCTTAATCAACTGGTTAATTTAGAAAGTCTTAATCAAAATCATCATCAAGTTAATCCATTAAATAATGTGATTTTTTATATTAATTATACTATTTATATTATGAGTGACCCATATGATTGGCCATTTCCAAGTAGAAAAGACTTGATGTATTTATCTTCAATAAGTAAGTTATTTATATAAAACAAAGATAAACGTGATGTAGGTACTATGAAACCTGATAAGTTAACAGGACAAGATTTCAATCTATAAACAAAAGATATTGATGGTAACTGAATGTTCAAAGTAGGTGCATAACCATGCATGAAGCCATATAAGTTTACAAACAAATAAGATTTCACTAATTCAACATAAGATATTGCAGGTACTCGTTCAAAAGTGTTAATTCCAGCTATTGGGAGAGAAGTATTAATTTAATATATATTAGGGATTCTCTTTAAATAGTAAAGATATTAAAGGTGCTTATCCATAATTAAATAAATTTTTAACAACAAGACCTCCTACAAATCCAGTTGATCCAGTTTATGTATTACCAAAAGCAATTCCTGTGGAACCAGTTTAACCAAAATTTATAAGAGATTAAATAAATATAGATGTTCGAATATTATAATTAATAATAGGATATTCCAGGAACCAAACCAAACCCCCCTGCAGCTAAATTAAGAAAAACTGTTCATATTTTTGAAGAAGTCGAAGGTTCAAAATCAAAACCTGCTTTTATGCCAAGAGATCATATGGAAATAATGGATGTTAAAGATATAAATGAATATAGAGTATTTAAATCATCACGTGTTACTAATCCATTAGAACCAGAATATTAACTAAAAGATGTTGAAGATTAACCTGCAAATTTAAAATATGGATTTGTAAATGGTAGTAAAAGTAGAGTATTACATCCATAACATAATTTTATAACTAAAAATTTAGATACAAAAGATATAGAAGGATGTTAAGTAGGAGCAATAAGCGATCATTTTTTAATGAAATAAAAACGTACATAATATAGAGAAATAAATGATACAAAAGATGTACCAGGGGCATAAGTTGGTACATTACGTAAAGGATTATTAAATGTAAGAGGAACAAATCCATTAACACCATAATATTAATTATTGGGTAGAAATGAAATATATGGTGGTATACCAAAAACTGCATTTGAAGGAAATAGAGGAATAAATTAAACAACAGAAAAACCAAAAACATAATAGACAGTTAGATCAAATTCATTAAATAAAATAGAAAATATGTCTACAGCATAAAAATTTGATTAGTTTATAAAAAAATGAAGTATGATAGTAAATTTATCATAAAAATTTAGTTATTTCTAATTAATGTATAGATTCTGAATGTAATTTTTTTTCTTAATCTGTTAGCCATTTAGTTCTTTTTCCTTCTTCCCATATTCCTATTTTACTATCTCCATGTATATATATTCCTACACCATTTTACTTACCTATCTAGTTTTTATTAAATTTACCATTAATCCATTATGCAATTAGTTTTCTACCATCTGGCCAATTAAATTCTCCTATTCCATGTTTTTTATCATCTATAAAATTCTCAAATATATATAACTATTTATACTCCTTTAAATATACGTCCATCAGGAAATGTCATAACACCATAACCATTCATTTTTGATTTTTTCCATTATCCTTTATAATTACGTTAATCTGCCCATTTCATAATTCCTGATCCTTCAAAATCATTATTTGCAAAATCTCCTTCATAACATGATTTATCTGAAAATGTCAATGTTCCTTTACCATGTTTTTTACCCTCATTATAGTATCCCTCATATGAGTTACCATCTAACCATTTTTCATGTCCTACACCATGTTATTTGTCATTTTTCCACTTGTCTGTTACATCAAATATATACATTTCCTTCATAACGTGCACCATTCTTACAAATATATATCCCATATCCATTACATTAATCATCTTTCCACTCTCCTTCATATTAATCACCATCATCTAAAATTAATTTTCCTTTTCCATTGAATTTACCCTCTATAAACTCTCCTTCATATGTACTACCAGTTGGCCATTTTAAAAATCCTTAACCATCTTTTAAACCATTCATCCATTCACCTTTATATGTACAACCATCTGGAAATGTAATAGCTACATTAAATATTAAATTACTTTCTAAAAGTATTCTTTACATTTTGCCAATGGTACTTTATACTAATGGATTTTCTTTTTTCATACTACTAATACTAGCATCTGATTTTCCTATATCATTGTCCTAATTGAATCTTTCAGTCTCTTTATTATGCCGATGCTAACTTTCTTTTAATGACTTATTTTTTGAAAGTACTACTTCTGACTTATCATTTACACCTTTACTAGTAACTTCTTAATCATTTGTACAACAAGAATTACTACATGTTGCACCCATTATTTAAAATAAATAAATTACGGTAGCTATCAAAACAGCCGATTGTCATTCATTGACAACTGTGTTATCACTCTAGCTTACATTAAAATTGATATATGTCGAGCCTGATTACACTTGAGAAGAACGTGTAAAACAGGGGTAGGTATACTATCATACATTTTATAAAAAGTATTTTTTCATATTCAATACTTGATTTTCTTGTATCGATTCAAAAAACCATTTAGCATGGACAATCTTTTATTATTTTGTTATCTTTATTTTATTATGACAACTTGGATTTAAATATAAGAAAATATCGCAATCTTCTTCATTTGTAATCTTAAATTTATTTCATATATATTTACCTCTCCTCCAACATATTTTATCAATCTTTCTAAATGTAACAATTATATTATAATTTTTTTATCTGTTTAACTTGAATAAGACAAGTTTATTTTATGTCCAATAAATAATCCTTTTTATTATTTAAAATTTATTTACCTTTTGGTAACTTATAAGTTAAAATATGTTCATCCAAATCCTCTACTAAACCCTAAAACCATTCCTATGATATTATTTTTTTTCCATTTAAACAAGCAATACAAAATTATAAGTCATATTATAATGTTTTATTATCAATTACCATGACATCACAATAAAACATTGATATTTCATCTGTTAAACATTAGAAATTCTTATAAGTATCATAAGGAGACTTTTTTTCATTTTCAAATAGTTATTTTAAACTTCTATCTACTGATTTATGAAATGCTATCAATGTTATTTCTGATAAATCTTTAAGTCTTTTATTAATTTACTCTTTCTCCTTTATATTAAATCTTATTAATAAATGTATTACTTTTCATCATTAGGATCTAATTCCCATAATTATAAGTTTTAAATACTTATTATTAATTCATCTTCCTCTTTATTTTTACTTTTTGCTTAAATAATAGGATATTTTTCAGGACTTACTATCCTTTAATATTTCATACAACTACATTATTAATAATTTTACTCATTAATCCATTTTGGATTTACTGTTTTAATCTATAATTTTTAAGCTTGATCTAAAATTTCTTTTGAACCATCTATAAATATATAAATTAAAATACCTTGCCAAACTAAATAATCAGTATTCTCATTTAATTTATCAACAACTTATGCTCCTAATTTTATTAGAGTTTCTTCCCAACAATTTTTTTACTATAGATCAAAAGAATGATTAGAATCTCTTTAACAAAATAATATATTCTAAATTTCAATATATTTTACTTTATTGAGTAAACATTTGGATTATTTAACAAAATCTATTTTCATTAATTTACTTTCATTTGGACAAGCACTATTTGAAATCTTTCTTTTAAGACTTTCTATGATTATAGTTTAACGTTAAGATGATTTCTCATCACTTTAGAACAAAGAGTTTCTACTTTTCATAATATTATTCATTTTTTTAGTTCAAAATTATTATATATTCATTGATTATTAAAATGGTTAACTTATTGCCAAAAATTCAGGAGTACATTAACTTTCAGAGAAATGTTTAGAGTGTTATGGCACTAATTCAGGAGAGCTGGATTATACACCTGATATTTATTAAATTTAAGAAGGAGACACCTAAAATGAAGCAATGTTTTCATGTTCTTGTAATTATTCTGATTGAATCTCATCTTATATTGTTAATTTTTTAGAATTGACATCATTTTATATTTCTAAACTATTCATCGTTGTTATTCTGCACACTTGCCCCATTAATATTTAATTAAAAAAAAGCTAATAATAAAAATGATCATAAATCACCCTAAATAGGGGTTGTTTAATATTGTTATTAAGGTAACACTGTTGTACTCTATTTAGTTAATGGTTTTGGAGAATCTAAACTTCCCAATGGTTCCCTTAATTATATTAATTTATACCATAAGGATTCAGTTAATGAATATTTAGTAACAGGAAATAATGATTCATTAGTATCTGGTTTAGTTTTTAAAGGAAATATTACATCCAGTGTTAATTTTAATGCATCATCTTAAATTAATTAAATAAATTACCAAGCATTCTTGGTAACAACATTTTTAATATACCACTTGATTCTTCTATACATGGATTAGTATTTATTTCTATTAACCATGTTTTAAAATCATTATCTATTATAAAATCATATCCAAATATTTCCATACAATATTTTCTTTAATGAAGATTAAGTTTTCTTTTTACACTTTACATAGACATCCATACAAGTTATTTCATTTTTGTAACATTATTATTAAAAAAATCAATATTATGTCCATTTGCATTCAAATAATTTTGAAAATCATCAAAAGATAATTAATTTCCATCTTCAAATTCACCATATTTATCTGAATATTTTTGTATTGCATTATTTGTTAAATGAATAAATTAATTATTAACATCATCTGGATTATAATTTTCACATGATGTACGAATATATCCTTCTTTAAAAAAATAACAATTTAAATCTTATGTTACTAATACCCAGACTCTTATATCAAATTTTCTTTAATTAATAAGAAATGGTTATTCTATGTATTTTTAAATAATAAAAGAATTAGCCTTAATATTATTATTTTTTTTCTTTGGATCATCATCTTCTATTGTTTAATGACCTTCTTAATATTCACATATTAATGAAAGTATTGTTTCTAAATCATTTACTACATGTATTCCTTATCCTCTATTTAAGAATGTTGGTTTTAATAACCATAAATATTAATTACCAGTCTATGATTTAGGTATTTTAGTAGGAACAGGTTAAATCTTTTTATCAGTCATAGCAGTTACTGGAATCTAATATATATTATATAATTACTTTAACTCTTTTTTTATATTCGACTAATTTTTTAGCCATTGAATCTATTTTTTTTGGTGCATATTTATCAAAAAATTTAACAAATTATGTAAATTATTAATCTACACAATCATCTTTAAAATCTAGTACAAATGTAATTGGTACATAATCATATACATTTAATTTATTTTACTTATTAGGTTAATCAAATTATACTTCACAATATGAACATAAATTACGAAATAAGTATTATTTATTACTAATTTCTTAATGATTTTCAAAATGATTGACCATTTATTTATACTAATTATTAAGTATTAGTCTATCATATTTATATCCTCTATTCCATTATTACCATCTAAAATTAACAAACATAGATGAATTATCTTTTGTTTATACCAATCAATTCTTGTATCCATAACTCTTTATACTAATTCATGATTATTTCCACTACCTAAATTATACTTATATTCATTTTAAGTTTCCACTATTTTTATAGACTTCTCTTTTTATCTATGAGTATGTTAATCAGATGAGAACTTCATTTATTTGGCAATCAAAATCATTGATGATTATACAGGTGCTGGATTACGTTATACACCAGCTTAAGATTATACTTTATTGTTTAGGTATTTAAGGAAACGATCAGGTGATGATGGTTTCTCTTCTGGACTATTCAAGTGTCGATATTTAGGCATACTTACAGCCTATAACTTATGCCCATGTAATTTTGGTAAACGAAATTCCTAACGATAGTTCATATGAAATCCTGAACCACTCACTGATAAAAACATTAATTAGTGTTTTCAATATTATGTATCAATAAATCGATAGGGAAAAGATTGAACTATATATTTCAGCAAGAAAGTTAACTAATAAAGATGTTATGTCTGATAGTGATCCTAAATGCAAAATATACTTAAAAGAATTATAAGGACCTTACAAACTTATTGGATTAACTGAAGTTTTAAAAAATAATTTAAATCCAGATTGGAAAGTATATATATCTATTAAATAGACAACTATTTAAATGGATTTCATATTTGAAATAAAATAAGAATTAAAAATTGAAGTATGGGATCATGATAATGGAGGATTAGATAATGATGATTTAATTGGAGTTGTTGAAGTAATAAATAATATATATTATAAGACTACTGTTGGTGAAATAATGGGATCAAGAAATTAAGTTTATTCTGGTTAATTGAAACATAAAAATAAAGTAGCAGGAACATTATTTATAAAAGGAGATAAAATAAAAGAAGATAATAGATATATATTTTGGTAATGGAATGGAATTAAAATAAAGAATGTTGATGGTTGGTTTGGTTAATCAGATCCATTTTTAAAATTCTTTAAATAAAGTGGCAATGATTGGTTGTTTGTTCATGAAACTGAATATATTAAAAATAATGAAAATCCTAATTGGAGACCATTTGAAATTCCTATGGCTAAGCTTAATGGTGGCCTTGTTCATTAATAAATTAAAGTAGAATGTTGGGATAATTAAACAGATGGAAAACATTAATTTATTGGAGAAGCTTCATTTTCTATTTAATAAGTTGTACATGAACTTAAAAGATCATTTTAGATTCTATCTAAAAAAGGAGTATAAAATTTAAATATCATAGAGTAATCATGGAACACTTTCAATAACATAATATAATGAAATTATTAAACCATCATTCATTGATTATTTAAGAGGTGGAGAATAAATTAATTTAATGATTGCTGTTGATTTTACTGGATCTAATGGAGATCCTAGAACACCTTAATCACTTCATTATAATAATCCACATTAATTAAATTAATATTAATCAGCATTATATTAAGTATCAGAAATTTTATTAAATTATGATTTTGATAAGAAAATACCTATGTATGGATTTGGTGGTGTACCACATTTTCCTAATTATACAAAACATGAAGCTGATCATTGGTATATATTATTTTAATTAAGCTTCCCATTGACTGGAAATTTTTAATAACCAGAAGTTAATGGGTTAGAGGGAATAATGTCTTATTATCTTGGAGCATTAAATAATATTTAATTATCAGGACCAACATATTTTGCACCAATTATTTAATATGCTAGTCAAGCTGCTGCTGTTAATGTAAATAAGAATATTTATACTGTTTTATTAATTCTAACTGATGGAGAAATTCATGACATGAATTAAACTATAGCATTAATATAATAAGCTGCTAGAATTCCACTTTCTATTATAATTGTTGGTGTTGGTGATGAAGAATTTAGAGCAATGAGAACTTTAGATGGAGATAATGGACCATTGAAAGGATAATCTGCAAGAGATTTAGTGTAATTTGTTTCATTTAGAGATTTTAAATAATAAGGTTCATTAGCAAAGGAAGTACTTGCTGAATTACCTAATTAATTGGTTTTATATAAACAACTCTTAGGAATATAACCAATCAAACCAGTTGAAGTTCATTTGAGTTAAATGATGTGATCATTTATATTAAAATTTAAAATATTTTATGATATCCTCTAAATTCTCAATTATATTAACTCCATTTTTAATTAATAGACTACTAATTTCGCTTCAAAATTTAAATTTTAATTTCAAAAATAATAATAATGAACTAATAAGAAGGTTAAAGAGCAACATGTTTCTCCATTTACATGAAGGAGTATTATGCAAAAATACCTCGCTGCTAATTAAGAAAATGGATCAGACCCTGCTCCCGCGAATGGAACAACTTAGAGGAGGCGGATTAGATGATTTACAGATTAAAAGCAGCTGAATAGAACCCATTTGTTGGTCTACCTCAAGAGGATAGTGAGAATAAAGTTAACAGGGGAGCTCCTGGTAACTAAAATGATATTCCTAAAAAAAATCCATGAAACTATGCTACTATGAAATATCCATCCATCCCATTATTATAAATTGTTTAAATAACTGTTGACCCCTCTCTCATTAGCTACAAATGGTGTTTTGTGTTCTTGTTCCTATTAGTGATATATTTAATAATCCTTTTTTCAAGTCATAAAAAAAGAGCATCTGTGGGCATTTATTTTGAGAGTATTAGGAGAAAAAATAGAAGATATGCCTCTCTCATTAATAAATATAATGGGAAATTAGTGTAAATATGCAGACACATTGGACGATCAATCGCAGATCATCCAAACTGACTTAAAAGCAAACAAAGAGCTCGATACTTTGAATATTTTACACCTCATTAGAAATAACAGTCAAAAAGTTGAGAGATGAATTCAGTTTGGTAATCACAAAAAATTTTCATTTAACAATACCGATTTATTCTTATAATTTATCAAAATAAGCAAATATAATACTTGCAAACATTTTTAGAAGGAAAATTAAATATCATAATTGTTATTTCTATAATAAAAATGGATTAAGATGGAACCATTTCATGCTAAAATATGATATATTTAGCATATTATATTATAATAGAAATATTTTAAACATAAAGCAATCAACATTCTGGATTAATTCAAGAACCAAAAACTCCCTTATTGATTTGCAAAAATCAACTAGTTGGACTACTAAATAATGCTAAATATGCTTATTATCTTATTAAGTATTTAATTGTTTTATTAGTTTGTATTAAGGAATTATGAAATTTTTATTTTATATAATAAGTCTTATCATAGATTGGACCATTAGTCCTTGAATTTGCAAAATGTTATGTATTATATACATTTTATTAATATTATTAATTTTGAATTTTGTAATGGATAACAACTAAAATAATGAAGACTTTTCCGACTTCTTCAAAGGTAAGACTTTTTAATAAATGTAGTCGTTCTCGTTGGTGATGCAGGAGTTGGAAAAACCCATTTGATGACTAGGTACTTCTTTATTCCATACTGAGATACGTTAAAGGTTGTTTACCTAAAAATGCTGTGCCTACTATTGGCATAGAATTTGCTGGAAAGACAGTAACCTTACCAGGTGGAAAGAAAATTAAAGCATAAATTTGGGATACAGCTGGATAAGAACGGTATAGAGGAATTACAAGCACGTATTAGAATATTAATATTAGACATTTTCGTAAAGCAGGAGGTGCATTAGTTGTTTATGATGTTACAAAAGAAAAAACATTTGAAAGTGTTGTAAAATGGATGGAAGACTTACGTTATTAAGCAGAGCCTGATGTTGTGATTATGTTAGTTGGAAATAAAATTGATTTAGTTGAAAATAATGGAAGTGCTAGGTAATTTATTATCCTATAATTAGAAAAGTTTAAAAAGAAGATGCTAAAAATTTAGCTTAAACTCATAGAGTCTTTTTTGAAGAGTCTTCAGCTGTAACAGGATAAAATGTTTAAAATTGCTTCGAAAGATTACTTATAGGTATAATGAATTTAATTGTAGAAATGCATAAAATAAAATCTTAAACTCCAGGACAAGAGAATAATCAAGGTATCAAAATTGGCAGCTAAGAACCTAATCAAAATTCTGAAAGCTGTAAATGCTGAAATAAATATCATATAATTATTTAATGTAATATCAAATTAGAGATCTTGTTGTGAATAAGAATATTAATGATAATTTGAAATGTTCAATATGTCATTAATTACTTATTTAACCAAAAGAATGTTAATAATGTTAAAATCTATTTTGTGAATAATGTATTTAGAATGGATTAAAAAAAAGAGTATATAAAAATAATAATAATTAGACTAATGTCCCCTCAATTGTTCTAACTAAAACTTTAATTTAAAGAAAGAGATTCTGAAAAATGCAAAGCAAAATACAAAGCAAATCAATATCATGACTGCATAAAATACTTATTATAATAGAATGATGAATTAAACTAACTCTTAAGCTCAGTTAGCTTGGAACAAAAAGAACCTCAAAAAGTCAATTAAAATATATAACCGAAAATCCCAAAATGTACATTAGGGCATGAATTAAGTTAAACAAAAAAGATATAAGTTTAATACATGTAATAAATAATTCTGCTTAAACCAATTTTAACTTCATTAAATTTTCCAATTAATCACTTACTTCTATTTGTAAAAAAAATATATGTAAGATTAATTATTGCCCTTAATAAACTTGTACATGTGATAA
>JMSD01000035.1:11792-44816 GCA_000715435.1 Paramecium caudatum
ATATTCAATAAAATTTAGTCTAATAATGAGATTGATTATTTTTTTTATTAATACCAACATATTAAGGATTTAATCAATAAGAAAAATAATTTCTTAATTTAATAATTATATATATCATCAATTTTACTTTTAAAACTTTTATAACTACATTAAAGAATGATAATTAGAAAGAATATTTCTTAATTCAATTTTAAAGTCTTCAATAAAATTTGAAAACGTTATATGCTATCCAAAATACTTAATTTGAATACTATTTAAGTATTCCTCCAAATCATGAGTTACCCTTAAATAGTTACTATAATTAAGCTAATTTTTATAAATTTATTGATCAAGGTTTTTAATTTAAGTAAAGAAGTCTACATTACTATTTACAATACTAAGCTCATCTTATAGCTATTCAAGGAGTAGTTAATTCTTTTTAACTTATTCTTCAGCTAATTTGAGTCTTGTATGTTCCTTCTACAAATATTCTTTACATCTAGGATAGTTGATTAGATTACTAAGCTATTCTACCTTATATATCCTCAAATCTGTTAACTTTAAGAATATTTATAGGTTTGAAAATAAGTAATTCGTCGGTTGCAGATTTCATTTCAGATCTTTGTGTTTGTTATGTTTTCATAGTTATATAGCGATCAGATCTTTAAACTCTTTCCGAGTACAATATATCACTGAATTGACCTTTACACATTTCCATAGATTAATATTTATCATGATGTGTTTTGTAAACAATTCGTCTATGATCCTTCACTACCACAATATTTTTCTTTAAAAATGATAGAGACTTAAACTATTATCTTGTTTTCTTCAAATCACTCGAACCCCTTGTATTTGTTGTCCGATCATCTTAGTAATACTCTTTTAGGTGTCTTTCTATCTCTTTCTAAAAATATCAATAAATTTACATCAAGGAGAGTAACAAAAACCTTATCCTCCGTTAAAGAACCTATATTCAATTTTTTCATTAATAAAAATGAAAGTTTATTATTCCAAGGGAAGTCAACCTCAATAATGGAATATCATGAACTATGATCAATTCACATAGCGAGTCTCTAAGGAATTTCAACTACCCAAGGGGAACTTTGATATTAAGGTCAAGAATGGACATTAAACAATTAAAAATACAAAAGATCTTCATATACATGCAACTTAAGCCGGTGTCGTAATTGAACCGTACATAATTATATTATTATAGCCATTAATAGAGTCTTCCTATAGTTTTATCAGGAGTTCAACTTCCTGAAAGTAGAACTCCATTATAATCACATAGAATTGGAAAATAAAAAATAGCTCAATACACAGAATCAGTTAAAACTGATCATGATGAAGTGGGATCATTTAAAAGAATACTTAGTAGCAATAAAAGTAATTTGAGTGCTGATTGGAAATAAATAATAATGAGAATTAAAGATCTCTAAGCCGAATCACATTATTTTAAGAATCATATGCAAGAGAATTATGCAACATTTCAATCAGAAATAAATGCGTAATTTATGTGTAGATTTTAGATTGATAGATGAAGCAAATTAAGTTCAATAATAATAATAATAAGTATTTGAACATAATAGTGAATTGCTACTCAAAATAGAACAAACAAGAAGAGAGATATCAGAATAATAAATGCAATATGATATACTAAAAAGTCAATTCAATTAACAACATATAGAGAACTTTATTTAATCAAAATAACTACAAAATAGAAATTAAATCAAAATATTCAAATACATTGATGAATTTGATGAATTTCTAAATGAAAACAAATTTATTCTTGCATATGGAGAGGGACTAGAGATAAGAAAAAAACTGTAGAATTTCAAGAACAAATTTTTATAATTAAGCAAATGAATAATTTATAATATTAAAAATATGGGTGTTTCCTCATCGAGTCAAAACGAGCACCTTGAAAAGTATTTAGGTCTTGATTTTCCAGAAGGTGAAATATTAATCGGATTTGAAAATGTACATATCAAACATATATAAGCCTAGTAATATATGTTATTCTAATGTTATTCTTTAAGCACTATATTATTGCAAAGAATTCAGGAAAAGCATACTTAAGTAAAGTACTTAGAATTCAAATAATCTATTGGATTTAACTAAATTGCTCTTCACAGCAATTTCAAATCATAAATCTAAAACAGGAGTAATATCTACTAAAAAAATGATGAATTTCATTAAATCAAAAAATAAGATATTTGATGGTAAATACCATCAGGATTCACATGAATTTTATATGTGGTTCATTAATGAATGTGATGAATTATTGAAAGATAAATAAAATAATTGGATGCGATAAATATTTTAAGGTAGGCAATTAACATAGACAGAATGTTTAGGTTGTCATACAAGTAAGTATAAACTAATAATAGTATCTTAAAGAGAAGAAATGTATTGCGATTTATCATTAGATTTATTTCCAAATTGTAGTCTTATCAATTGTATTGGAAAAATGTCAAAAGAAGAAATTTTAAATGGTTAGAATCAATTTTATTGTGATAAATGTTAATCTAAATAAGATGCAAATAAAAAGTAATTAAAATATATATTAGAGATTATTATTAGATACACTTCCTAATGTATTAGTAATACATTTAAAGAGATTTAAATATGATGAAAGATGTGGATAAATGATAAAAGTAGCAACAAAAATTCCATTTTCATAATAATTAAAATTAAAAGCCCAATCTCATACAAGATAATATGAGTTAACATCAATTATAATACATTTAGGATAAGGGATACTATATGGACATTATATATGTTTAACTAAAATATAAGGAAAATGGTTTAAATTTGATGATGATAAAATAACTGTACTATTTGTCTAATTATAGCTTTTTCCAGATCAAGATTTACATTTTGTATTTGGACGTAACTATCCAACACCACCTTAGACCTGTGCATATATGTTATTTTATAATGCCATATGAATTATTCAATGTTTTACAGCTCTCTCTCCAAAAATAGCACTACCTACTCTAACAACATCAGCTCCCCATTTTATGGCTTCAATATAATCTCCACTCATTCCCATGCTTAATTTTAGCTATCCTAAATTGTATTCTTTCTAGAATTTCTCTGCCAATTGACTAAGTTATTGAAAAATCTCAGTATTTCCAATAGGACCAATTGTCATTAAACCTATTAACTTAACATACTTGAATTTTGTAATAATCTCCTACACAATCAATCTAGCATCATCAATCTCAGCACCTGTTTTACTTTCTTCCTCACTTAATTTTATCTATACGAACACATTCAAATTCCTACCCAATTTTTCACATTTCTTTTCTATCTTAGTAGCTAATTTGAGGCTGTCTACACTTTGAATGCATTCAAGATTTTTGATATTCATTAATGCAGAAACCTTATTCGTTTACAAATGACCAATGAAATGCCATCTAAAGTCCTCAGGTAGTTAGGCTGCCTTCTCTACAAGCTCATCAACATAGTTTTCACCGAAATCCTTCTATCCACCTTCATAAGCTTCTTTAAGTAATTCAGCTGGCTTAGTTTTCGACACAGCTATTAATGTGACTTATTTTTTGGTTGTTTCAGAGGCTATTGTAATCGCCTATAGGATGTTCTTGAGGTTTTATTGTATTATTGTTTGCATATAATTTAATGAAGAAAAATTCAACTTTTTAACAAGTATGTTCCGATGTTTGTGTATATCACGGAGATATGATCAGTGAGAGTATAAAAGAGAGATCGTTAAATAGTAAAACTAATGCTAAAAAGCTTAAATTGATGCACAAATGGGCTGAGTAAGTAATAAAAAGTGAAGGAAGGTTAAAGAGTCCCTTTTAGATTGAAATGTAAATTAAATTAGATTTAGATTTTCTCAATAACCTAAATTGGATGATAAATGTGTAGAAAGAATGTCGTCAGAGCTTGTTCATGCTCTACCATAAAAAAACCTTTCAATTGACTTGACCAAGAAGTATTTTTTATCTTACCTAGATGGCATACTGATTTATCAGAGATTACTGATAAAGGAATCATGGATTTAAGTTGTGGATTATCAAAATTATCTAAACTTGACCAATTAACTTTGGCCTTATATGGGTAATAAATTTTGTTATTATTTTAGATGGGGTTACTGGAATCAAAGTATTACTAACAAATCCTTAAATTATATCACTTAAGCATTGTTCCTTTAGAATAATTTGACGGAATTCAAATTAGATCTCAATATGTGGGCATATGAAAATGAATCAATAACTGATGAAGGAGCTAATAAACTAATGGATGGAATAGGATGGCTCTCAAATTTAGGCAAATTAGAACTCAATTTGAAAGGCTGGGGTGACAGTAATCAAAGTATTACTGATAACACCATTCTTGGACTTGCTAAATGTCTTGAAAAATTAGGAAATTTATCTGAAGTAAAACTCATTTTGTAATTATATGATTTATTTCAAGATGGGACAGCATTGGAAGATAGGCTGCCAAGTAATTGAATAAAACCTTATCAAAAATGGAACATCTTACTAAAGTAGACATCAAATATGAAAGGTATTTGAATATTAAATCTAGTTGTTCATAATAATAACCAAATCTCAATCATAATGTTGATTTAAAACTCTAATAAATTAAAATGAATGCTGTTTAAAAGAGAAGACTTCTGTTTTAAGTAGAGGCCATTATCAATACCTTATCAGATTTTGCTTAAATTCGTTCTCTTTGGAATGTAGCCATTAAATTATGATTAATATTTTATACTTAAATGAGTGATTAAAATATCCCCCTTTATAGAAGAGGAATTGAAGAAGTAGTTAAGAAATCAATAGATGAATATGGAAAGGCTAAATGGGAAATTGAATAAAAGGTGTATGATAAAGTAAGTAATTTTTGTATATTTAGTAAGAAAGAGAAGATGACGAATATGATAAGAATAATCCCAGATTTACAAAGTCTTTGTAAGCACGTACTGATTCGGTAGGAATTGATGAAGCTATTGGCAAAAAAAGAAATGTTGTAAAAGATGGATAGAAAAAGGATTAAAATGGATTCTATTGTGAATTATGTGATGAATTGGCAACAGATAGTAATTCTTGGTTAGATCATTTAAATTCAATAATGCATAATCGTTTATTGGGAATGAATATGAAAGTTGATAAAGTCACTGCTGACGATGTTAAAGAAAAACTATAATTAATCAAAGATTAAAAACTTAAAGCAACAACTTAAGTTAAAGAGAAACCAAAAACTATTGATTAAATTCGTAAAGAATTAGAAGAATAATTACAAAAGAAAAAAGAGAAAAAGTTAAAAAATAGAAATAAAAATAATAAGAATTTACAGAAGCACCTAATGAATAAGATCTACGTTTACAATAATTTTTGAAAAAATGATTATATTTTCAAATTAGTTATTATAAAAATTATGCTAACAATGGAGATATGCATTTTATTTCGTCCATATTTTCATAAATTTTTTATTAGTCACTTTTATGTGTTGCAGTCATACCCATTTTATTACAAATCATAGAGTAAATATTATTCTTATGTACTTTAACTTATGATACAAACTAAGGGTTATCATATAATTAAAGTAATATTGTTGGAAATAATGTATAAATACATTTATTAGACATTTAAACAAGAGTTGTAATCCAATTTAACATACCTTCCTCAAATATTACAAACAGTTTTTAAACTGTTAGTTATTCTATACCCTATAATTACAATACAACTTATCCAATTAAACTATGAAATACACAATATTTGGTCAATTCTGATTAATCTAATCCATAAAGTCCTAAAAGTTATCAAATTCATTACCTTCATAATATTTATCAATTATAGTAATAATTGTTGGTTTGATTGATGAAAGAATATTGCGTTATTTCTACAATATGTAATCTAAATAAAAACAAATACGATCTATTTCATTAGTTTCTTTTAATTAAAATATTATTGAACTATTGCTTTAAGTTTACTCATAACGAGGATTATTTCTAATTATTCCAATTAAATCCTAATCCTATGAACTGGGTCTATGAGTTATGGAATTACTATTTGTCTTTGTCACTTTTTTAAGCAATGAATTAGCTAAAACCTTATGTTATCCTTTTCCTATCAATTCTATTTAATCTAAATAAGGTTAAGATAGATTCTATAAAAAGAATGGCTCCACTTGATTTAATAAATTTAGACATATTTCTTATCCTTTTGTATTTTTAAGTTATTAAGCAATATTCAGTACAGCAAATACATCTTCAACTTCATCTTTTGTTAATGGATCAGATGATGTTCTATGAGTTAAATTATTTAACTATCTTCTCAATAATTCTTATTCCCAATCCTAAATATTGAATTCATCAATGTTTTCTTAATATAATTCCAATTTTGATGGGAAATGCTCCTTTAAAATGCAAAGACAATCCCATACAAATTCAATAACTGGTTATAAATCATCCTTGCCAATAATACGATAGTATATTGTATTTAAATATAGAGGATTCTTGGGTAACCAAAATGTAGTGTCTTGAAATTTGAATTTCAAAATATGATCTGAATTCATAAGAGTCAACTCTTCCTTATGAACATGCATTAATTGTTCTATTTCTGTTAATGCTCTGATGTAACGATCTCTAGGTACTTAATCATGAACAATTAAACCAAGGAATATACTCATAATTATATTTATAATATCATTCTCCAGATTTATCTTCTTCTAATTTATATAGATTGTCTTTTATATGCTCAGCACAATTGTCTAAATAGATTATCAATTACATAAACATTCTTCATAATATTTAAGTTGTCTTCCTCTTAAGAAATTTTCAAACAACTAGCATTTTTTACCACAAATAACTGCGAAATTAGTTACTTGCTTGAACTCACTAGGAATATTCATTAAAATTATAATTATTATTATAATCTAGTATTAGAAATCGATCGCAATCTACGATTCATTGGTGATGTTCTCAATTTTGTCAATTTTATTTCACTACTCATCACTACTGGTATTCTTTAAGTTTTTGTGAAAATATTATATGTTTATTTTGCATTCTCCACTTCTACATATAATTATCTTATTCTATCATTTAGACTCTTAACTAAATCTTATTAAATTTTTAATTCTTTAGCCAATTTATCAGATTGTATTCGATATTATTAATTTTATAATTTCTAATCTTTCAATTCATTTTTTGTTTCTTAATTATTTTTTTACAACAACTAATATTGTTAATTCACTTATTCATGGGAGGACTATTATTAATTCAATTGATTCTATAATTCATTAATCTTTAATTCTGATAAATTAATATTCTCTTAAAGAGTTCGTTGATGTTATTCTTATAAATTGAGGATCTCTTATGTTGTTTATTTTTTATAGTTGTAAAAGTCTTCTTTAGATATTTATAATTATTCAGCAACATATTCTAATGTTTAATCTTTTTCAACTATTTTTTATTCTAATAATTCTATTTTCATTAAATTATCTTTAATTTCACATTTTAATTTATCTGTTTCATGTGCTAATTATTATTACAGCATCGTCACTTTATAATTAAATTCCATCTATAGTTTTTCTCTCTAATTATCAAAGTCTTATTATCTTTTATTGCTTAATAATTTAAATTCATATTAAACTTCTCCAATTTTTTATTCAATTTATTAAGATAAACTTAATTGTAATTTCTAATATTTAACTATTTAATCTGCAACTTATTAACTTTTTTCGACTATAGTTTATTATTACTCTTTTATTTACTATTACAATCCATTGACAAAATCAATCTAAACTTAATCATCATACTGACATGAGAAATCAAATTATAAATATTACTAATCTTCATAAGAAATACTTTTTCCTAATTAAGTTTCATATTTAACTCTTTAAATTTATAATTGTTATTCATAATTCAATTATTATTGATTTAAACATCGTTTACCCTCATCTAATAGTTTTTGTAATGCATATATTTAAGCATTTAATTCACAAATTTATTAATTATGCAATTTTAAAACTACCTACATCTAATCTTCTTATTAATTTATTTAATCTTTCATTCTTTAATATCTCTTATCTTCACATAATAATTTATTTTATAGATTTCCTATTTATTCCTATAATTCATTCTATACTTTAACATCTTTAGCTCTCATTTTTCTTTCATTAGCTAAATCTTCAATGTGTTGTTTAACTTTTTAATTTTATTATTCAATTTATCTATCCAAACTATCTTTTTATTATTTAAGTTATTTAACTTATTAAGCTGCTTTTTACATTTTCTCTTACAATTATTAATTTTCCAGATAATATTTTTTATATTTTTATTCAACAGCTGTTGTTGCATTTTCAATTTCTTCCTTCATAAATTTTCGGTCTTTTTCATGATTATGTAGAATTGCTTAAATTTCAAATTAATGTTATTGCTTCATAGATGTGATTTCATTTTCTAATTATGCAATTCTCTAAGTCAACTATACTTAATTAGATTATATTTTTTAATCAGTTTAAGTTGTTTACTCTATTAATTTTTCTTAACAATTTTATAACTTGATTTACAAATCGGTAATTTGAGAGTTCAATGAAGTTATCAAATTCTCCTTCTCCTATAATATAACTTAATGTTAATCTGCTAAATTACTCACCTATTACTAAGCCCATTTTTTTATTCTCTGTTCATTTTCCTTGACATTCTCTAATTATTTTTCCAAAGTGCAAATATTCTCACTTTAACCATCTATTTGATTTCTCCATCTATCTATATTACCTTTCACAATACAAAAAACTTATGGTACATCACTAATGACAGCCTATGTTTTAAAGTCTTAATCCAATTCATTGATAAGTATATCTAAATTATCTTCTACCAAAAATTTCATTTAATGGACTCTATCCTTTAAGATTGAATTCTCCTTTGCCAATCCAGTGTCTTAATTTTTTTTGGCAAAACTGTAGGACCTTAATTTCATTAATTAAATAATGCTCAATCTCATCTACGGAGTTTTGAATGTCCAAATACTTTCAAATGTTTTCTTTGACATCAGTTTTTAGACTTAGCTATTTCATGCTGTTCTATGGAGTATAGTCGGAGTACAAATTTATAAGTTTCTCCTATCATGGACATTGTAGGATTAAGAAAAAGTAATCACTTATCTATATTTTAGGCATAAGCTGTATTTAATGAAAAACTTTAAAAATTGACAGAATTAGGTTCATTACCTGAATGCATCTTTAAAAAACATATTATACCCTAATTTATTGAAGCCATCACTCTAAAAAATATTGTAATTATAATCCTAAACTAGCCTCATACCATTGCCTTCATAATTGCTTCCAATTTAATTTTATCATACCTATCACTCTTCTTTGAAAGCAGAGCTGTTAGATTTGTATCCATTAATTTAGCATATGGATTGTATAAACATTACAATGGAAATCCAGATTTATATAACTCAGCAATTGGTAAAGTCACAAAATTAGCATCAGAAAAATTCAATGTGATCAATAGTAGATTGCAAAAGCAATAATATTGATATATACATATCATTTTATATAAGTCATTTTTACAGCCCTTTAAAAACTAAATCCCTCTTAATAGTTAGCATAAGAATCAATCAAACGATTTGCTGCTTCTTATAGTATATTATCATCCTATCCAATAAAAGATTCTACCAAATAGAGATAATCTTTCTCTTATTCTATAATACTACGAACATCATTCTCAATTATCAGTAACTAACTCAAATCCTATCCAAGCATACTCAAATATTTTTAATAATGACCTCGTTCATGGGGAACACAATACTCACGAGTAAGCAATAAATCAATATGCTAGCTAATTAAAAATTGAATCATTACTCAATTTATGTGTCAATCTTTTTTAATGCCCATTTAGCATACCTTGGCAACGAAGCTGTCCATATAATTATATAAAAATATTTATGCATTTATTGCAATAAATTTAGGGCTCCATTTCTAATTAGTAGTTTATTCTACTCAAAATGTACTAATGTCTCATCTAAATCTATTATCAAAATTGGAGTATTTAATTTAGCATTTATAAATGGCTAAGATGCTGTAAGTAATTATTTAGGTAACTATCTAATTATTTCAAGGTTTCGTGTTTCATGTAACCAAAGTGCAAAATGTCTTCTGACTATTTTGTAATTCAATTTATATGAAGTAGAGAGTTTACATTTTCTAAATATCATCCATATTGTGTTGTTTCCCTATTGAAATTTCTCATATATTTCTTCAAGATTGCTTACACCTACTATATTTGTCAATGAAATGCTTTAAACTACATCCTATAACTATTTTTTATTAAATTTTCCTTTAGTAAATAATTCTTGCAAACAAGCCAAATAATTCGACACAAATTTTTCAAAAAAATTAACGAAATGTTAATCAGATTGCATTTCATACCCCAAACTTATCAATATTTTATCATAGTAACATATATCCTGTATTTATTTTATAATTTAATGATGCTAAACCATCACTATTTTTTTGAATAATTCTTAAAATTAATCAAATACATCACCATTTTTTTATATATAATCCCATATTTCAGCAAAAAATTAATTCCAATTATTGAGTTTCTGTAACTGTGAGTTATAGATTTTATAATGCTATAAAATTTTCGCGATGTCATAGTTATCAGAATTAGCTGAATTTTGTTTTAAACTTGGAAGAAAACTCTTCACATTCCTTAGATTCTCATTTTCCAATTAATCTAAATAGACACTCTTTCTTCGTTAAGCTTGCTCAAAATAAGTTTTCTCTGTTTTAAAGGAGTTATTTCGTTTTCTCTATGTCTCAACAGAATATTGAAATGACTTAATTTAATTCATAACTAAAATGATTAAAAAAGAAGAAACAAATCAACCTTATGAAATTGTTAAACCAATCGATCATATTAGATAGAGAACTAGCACAATAGTCCTATAGACTCAAGAAATGACAAAAACACTATAATCAAGTAATTTTACATCATTTATTGCATTGAATAAACTAAATAAAAAAATCGAAGGTACATATCCTAAATATCAAAGATAAGGCCTAAATGAGACTTATTAAATGTTCTTCGAATCTTAGATCAAAATATCGAAAATTAAAATGGTTACGAATTGGAGTCTTTTATATTTATATTATAATCACAATTTTCCAAAGACCAATATGGTGCAATTATGAATATGATGTATTACATGTTATTATTTAGAACAATTGCAAAAGTCATGGTGACTACACAATTCCTACAATGGTTGATTTTTATATGCCAGTTATTATATATTATTGTTTAGAGATTTGCATATTATTATTTTTTGCTTTTAGTAAAGTAATTAACATATATAATTATGCATAAATATTAAATAGCGATTTAGTTTATATATATTTTATAAGTTTCTATATTATTGTTGTACTTTTCTCTCTAAATGTCACTATGGCTTTACTTATAGATTATTTAGTCACTAAATTAAATTATAAGATTAGAGAATCCTCTCCAGATGATGAAATTGATGTAAATTAAAAACGATTAATTGAATGATTATATTATATTTATCGAAAATTCTAGAAATGACTGTAAATTAGTAAAAACCAAAAACCTAGATCAGAAATATAAATTAATGCTCGTTAATCATTACGATACCTTAGGCCTCAATCGAGATGCCAAATAACACCAAATCAAGAAAGCCTATCATAAATTAGCATTGAAATGGCATCCAGTAATATATGTTCTAATTTTAAGGATAAAAACCATGATTAACATGCCTTTGCATTATCACAATTTCACAAAATCAGTGAAGCATACCAAACATTATCAAAACTTGAACATAAAATCATCTATGATTGCCAACTCTCCCATTATGAGTCAATTAATGATCTATTCACTCTATTCTCAGAACAAAAAAATCAAAATAACGATTTCAAAGAATACTTCGATACCTTCCTCACAGATGAAGAATAAGAAATCCTAAAATAGTTTAAGAAAAAAATCAATGAACAAGGGGTCTCTAAAAAGATTAGAAAATTTAATTGACATTCTCTCTTATATTTTTATTAAATTTTTTAAAAGTTTATGTTGCAGAGCAATTATACAGATTCAGGAGAGATTGAGTTTATAATCAATAAAGCAGATTATGATCAAGTTAGGATGGAATTGCTTTAGTTAAAAGTAATCATAAACATCATTCAAGACACAATATGACCAAATGACAGGAAATTACAATCAACTTAAAGATAAATACACTTCCATACAGAAGGAATACTAAAAAGCTGTACAAGACTTTGGAAATTTCAGTATTCTATTTTTAAATTAGTTACATCCCAAAAGTAATTAATGGAAAATGTCAATACCCCCTTTTAATAACTATCATAATACAAAATAATTGAAGAAGAAATCAACGAGTACAAAACACAAATCAAATAACTCTAATTTAAAGACTAATAATAAAATGAGTTGATTTCAGATTTAAAATAAAAATTGATGGAATCAAAATGGCTTGTAAATGATCTAACATAAAAACATGAATCTCTAATCATGAATCTAAAATAATAAATTGAAGAAAGTGAGTAAAAAAATCAAAATCTTTAGCAATAATTGATAGAATTAGATAACAGAAATTAAGAAGCAGAATCGCAAAAAAATTAAATTCTAGTATTTTTCATTTAATCATAGTCTTCTCACTACACTAGAAAAGAGGAAAATCTCTAACTAAAATTATAGACAGATAATGCAAATTAAATTATCAGTAAATTATAAAACGAAAGAAAAAAATTAGTAGATTTAGTTGAAGAAAAAACCAACATCATCACATAATTATAGAAAGAGAAAAGTGAAATCCTAGCCAGATGTGAACAAGAGAAATAAGCAATTTTAAGTAGCTAAAAAAACTTTCAAAGCGATTATGAAAGATTATAAGCTGACCATGAAAGAATTTCTTTTGAAAATTTATTTTTAATATTAATATAGACAATTAAGCAAGCAAGATTTAAGATTATTAAATTTAACTTCATAAAAAAGATGAAGAAAATTAAGTTTACAGAGATTAAATAATTAGATTAAGTAATGAAAAAGAAAAAGCATCTCTCAATGAATTATTAGTTTGTAAGAACAATATTAATCATAGAAATATACCACAATTTAGTAAGAGAAATAAGCAGCTTTGAACAATTGCCAATACAATAAAGAATTGAAGAAAGGGAAAGAATAACTTGCACTTGGAATAAATTATTTAATGAATATCTACGTAAACCATTAGTTGATAAGGATGTAACCTTTAAACATGAGTTTAGAGACAATTGGGTTAGATAATGAATATAATAGAATTATATATAAAGAAACTAAAACCCTTAAAAAAAGTATTAATTAATAAATGCACAATTTCTTAAAGATGTTCTAATAATAGGACCCATAAGAGAGCCAATAAGAAAGAGAAATCGATATGTATATGAAGAACAAAAAAGTAAGCTAATCTTCAATATAGAGCCTCAAAAAACAAATAAACACAACTCTTGAATTATTTGTGATTTCAAAATAATGGCTTCGAGAATGGAAATATTATGTTGATTTCCTTTAAGGGGTAGCACAAACACAATAAAGAGCTAAAGTAATCACTGAATAAATCTAGCCTGGACGAATCAACGCAGATTTAGTTTCTTCTGAGACTTTTCTATTGACATATCCAAGAGATCACATTTATAATTAGAAAATTATAGAATTAGATTCAGAGGATTATGTTTTAGTAATTAGCATAGCTAAATTTAGGTTAGAATAGAAATGCTAAATATGTGGAAATAATAATATGGGATCGAATTAGAAATCAGAAGACTAGTAAAATTCAACCAAGATGGAGAAATTGTTTCCAATATCAATTTGCGAAGAGTATTAGTATTTCTTATGCCCAGCAAAACATTTATTTTGTGATGGACAAAATATGCTAAGGTGTAATTTAAGTAGATGAAGGATGCAAAATAAAAATGTGGATATAACTGCTCATGGAATCATTGAAATAGCAATTTAAATAAGATATTTAAGGTGTACGATTATGGAAACATAAAACATACCCCTCAGAACTAGCAATTAAATAATTACAAGCTCATAATGGACATTTTAATGGTGAATTGCTAGACGAAAACTTGTTAATTAGTAATTATTAGTCTGATTTAATTATCATTGACATTTAAAAGAATAATAACTGGTAATACACATACCTAGATCAAAAAGTATTAAACTATTCAATAATAGATAATATATAAAGAAGAATTTAAATACATATTCGAAAAAGCAACAAAAGGATGTGGAAAATTCAATTGTACAAAAAACTATTGTGCAAGCAATCCTGTATTTTCATAAATAGGATTCAATAAAAAAGATTTATTCGAATTTTTAATTGAACTTTTTAGGGAAGAAAATGTTGATTGGGGTAGTGTTTGCTGGAATTCAATTCGTGAATCATTACCTCTACAAAATATTGAAGAAAACAAATATGATTAAATTACAGCTCTTTCTTAATTTTCTGAGAGTTTTGGAGCATCATTCCAATAAAACCCAAGATAAAACAATGAAATAAATCCTCTTGATCCAGAATTAAATGATACATTAATTAAGAAAATAAATAACTAAATAAATGTTAATCAACTCTAAACCTGGATAGATAATCTTTTTAACAAACCTCCTTAATCACCCTACTTAGTAAGAGCAATTTTCATTATTTTGAATTTTTAACACTTTTAGTAACTTTTAAATCGTTGTAATCCCATGCTCCAATAAATAATTAAATTAAAGGATGAATATAAAAATATTCTCACTCAATATTTGGGATTCTTAAGTGATGAAATATTTGCTAGTTATATAGAATTGGTAATCAAAAATATAGCTGAATTTTTAAAACTTTAGTCAACTTTACCAGTATAATTACCAAAAAAGAAAGATGTTGCATATCTTAAATAGCAATTAGAGTTTTTGTAATTATTTTATAATTCAAATAAAGATCATAAAAGAATTTAAAATAGTAAATTTATTATTCCTGAAATTGCTAAAATGTACCCTAAATATGGTGATCAATTAGAGTATCATTAATTTGATGCATACATTTAAAAAGATTAAGAAAAATACTATTTCACATTTTGTAATTATCCATGGGCAATGCCTCTTGATTTCAAGAATGATGTATTAGCTTTGGAATCACGTTACAGCCAAAGATCTCATCTTGGTATGGAGGCCATTTTCTTAGGATAATTACATATTATTTAATTAAATATTAATAGAAATGATGTAATTGGATCTGCTTTGCAAGGTTTGGCTAAATATGGAAATGCCAGTTTAAAAGGTCCCCTTAAAGTTTCATTTATTGGGGAATAGGGTGTAGATTAAGGAGGTTTGACAAGAGAATTCTTCTCCTTACTTATGCAATAATTATTTGATTTATCTTTTGGAATGTTTGTATCCAAAAATAATGACACTATTGTATGGTTCAATATGCATAGTGTAGAAATGCCTATCTATTTTGAATTAATTGGAAAACTTTTAGGATTAGCATTATATAATTAAGTACTTTTAGATCTCAAATTCCCATCCTTAGTTTTTAAAAAATTAATGAATGAACCAACTACATTTGAAGATTTAAAAGAACTTGATTTAGATACATATAAAGGGCTTAATAGTTTATCTGAATATACAAAAGATGACTTAGAAGAAGTATTTTGTCTAACTTTTGCAGTTAACGAAAACTATTGGGGAGAATTAGTTTCTTATGATTTAATTGTAATAAATTTATTAATTAAAGCCAAATGGTCGTACAATCCCAGTAACCCAACAAAATAAACATGATTACATAGCAAAGTGTGCAAAATTCTACCTTGAAGATTCAATTAAAAAATAATTTGATTTATTTAAGGAAGGATTTTGGAAAGTTGTTAGTGGAAATGGAATAAAATTATTTACAGGAGAGGAATTACAAACTCTCATAGTAGGAAAACCAACTATTGATATGTATGAATTAGAACATTCAACAAATTATGATGGATATGAAGAAGATTCAGATTATATTAAGTATATTAATTATTAATTAGAACATTTTGGGCATTTATTCATTCTTTAAATGTAGAATAATAGAAATAATTTTTATTCTTTTGTACAGGTTCTGATAGAGTTCCAGTTGGAGGTTTAAAATCATTAAAATTTGTAATTTAAAAATAAGGAGAAGGTATATCTATCCTCTAACATAGACACTGAACAATTACCCTCATCACATACTTGTTTTAATGTATTTTTGCTACCAAAATACGATTCAACAGAAAAAATGATAATGAAATTGTAAATTGCATTGTAAAATTGTGAAGGCTTTGGTTTGATTTGAGTGAACATTAAAATATATATATCAATCCAATTTCTAACTATAAGTTCTTGATTTCAGTGTTGTTGCTTAAAAGTCACGTATAAAGTTTATTTTCTTAAATATCCTTAATGCTATTCGTGAATCTAGTGTATCAAATTTCAATTCCTTAAAATCACCTGTTAAAATATATTAATATACTTTCTTATTTAAAAGTAATGTAAAGAAACTAATTTGCTATACGGATATCTACTATATCTTCAATCAAACGTTCTGGAAATTTCGTCCCCGCATCTTTATCATTTAACCATTTCTCAAATAACCCTAAATAATTCAACAAAATACCAAGATTTGTCTTTTTATTCATATTATAGATTCGAAATTAATCTATTCCTAATATACGATCCTATCTTTTTCCTCTCTCATTTATTTTCACAACAGTAAATTTCTCATGCTTAAATGCTTAAATATGATTAAGTGGAGCATCTACATAATCCTCCTACGTAGATATGGTCTCCCTTCGCTGAGATTAAGTTTGCTGTAATTACTCAGACTAATCTGCCCAAACCTTCTATTTTATTTATAATTTTCTGTTCTACAATTACAATACAGGCATTTTAAGATCTAAATCTACATTAGTATCCTCTTCAATTAATTAAACAATGTAATTTTTTGAATTTATCTACTATTTAAATAATAATACTTATTTATTCTTCTTATTTACTTAAGCAAATATATCAGCAACACATGCATTTTTCTCAAGTTGAATCTTTGTTTATACATTTTTCTCTGGCTTAGAATCCACAACCAAGATATCTAACAACACCATATTTGCATTTAATTTTTCAAATATCTACATATCATTCACTACTGGCTTATAATTAGGTATCTCGATAAGGGCAAATACATTTGTTTAAGTAGAGAGTATTTCTTTCTTCTTATCAATAGGCCCAAATGCCATCTCTGCTTTATGTTCAAAATCATCATCCACAAAACGAATCTCATATGCTTCAGATACTCCTGGATATTTGAGATATTTTTGATCGAATTTTGTATTATTAGCATATTCATTGATACTCATTCTAATTACTTATAGAACTGTAGCATTTTTAGCTATTGTTATTTATATAGACTAAGTTGTATTAAAAAAGTATATTTTTATACTTTTACCCTACGTTGGCAATAACATACTTGTTCCTTTACCTTTAATTGCTGCACCAAGCATAGATCTACGATCTTTTGCTCCATCTAAAAATTATAAAACTTCTTCAGACACTTTATTATATTCACTCATATCTGCACTTGTTTAACTCTTTTATACAGGCATTTAAATAGGCTATGCTTTTTTTGGAGGAGTTGCTCTCCTTTCCATTGAGTCCTCACTATGTATACTGTCTGGTTCACTATCAGATTCCTTTTGTTTTGTCTACTAAACATTCTATTTTAGTAGTTTTAGCATCTCTTCCTCATTAAGATTAGTCTCATAATCATCTAAATGAATTTCAGGAATTGGTTATAAATCTTCTTCATATTATTCTGGTGGTGTATATTCATCAACCTTTAATCACACTAATAATTACATTCTCAATCAAGCCAACCTAATAAGTCTTGCTGTACGCAATTAATTTATCGATATCTTTACGATCGCTTATTTCCATTAATTTTATAATGAAACCACACACTCAATAAACTGAAGATGATGAAAAAATCCCAGAGGAACCCTGGAAAGAATATATTGAAAATTTTAGGGATGGAAAAGGTAAAGGCCATAAGATTGATGACTTTACTACCCTATCCAAATTTGAATAAGCCATCAAACCATTAACCAAAGGTCCCAAACCAAACCCAGATCAAACTGCACATAACCTGAAAGCTAAACTATTACTGCAGAAATTGCGAAGAGATTTGCCCATCCTTTTTGCTGACGAACATGAATTAACTTTATAATGTGCCACAATTGCACTCTTAGAAATATTAGATGACATTCCTTATTTTGTTTAAGACAATCTCTAATTATTACTAGAAATCTTTACATGCCTCACCCTTAAGGATTATTCATAATTATTACTCATCAATTCAACAAGTCTAAAGGAATTCATTAAGAAACTTGTTAAAGAAATTTATTTAGAATCAACACAATATAATCCTATATGTGAAATCCTATTTTTACTCATAGTCATGATGATCGCACATTAAGATTTCATTAAGAATCCAGATTTAGAATTAGTATAATTGATTGTTCGTTGCTTTTAACATTATCAAGATTAGAGAGACAAAACAGTCAGAGAAAGAGAAACACTTGATTAAAGAAAGAAATTTGAAAAGAAATTAACACGTAAACAAGCAGCAGAACAAGAAGATTTACCACCAGAAGAAAAATATTTACAAGTTCCTTCAGAAACATAAAAAATATTAATTTATGGTTTGATACTTATACCAAGTAATATTTGCTAAATGCCATCATCATATAAATATTAGTAATCTGAAGAAATAATGAAAGAAACATACCCAAATATATTCCTCATTACATTAAGTTTCAAAATGAAATAAACACTCATTCAAACAATTAAGGAAAATAAAAGAGAATTTGATGTTGTAAGTATGTTAATTGATCTTGCAGGATCGCCTGAAACATTCACTTAACAAAGAGAAGCATTACGAACTGTAAATATGTTTCTAGAAGGATTCGATGATACTCTATTATGGATTAAATTTGATTCACCAAATTTATTTGATAACAGTAATTTAAATAATGTTTTAATTTATGGTGATCCAACCAAATTGACTATGGATTAAGGATTATTTTATGATGGATGTGGTTGTTTCTTTGATAGGGATTAAGTACTCTAACTTGAAGAACCTATGAAATTAGAGTTAAAATAAATTTCCATATCATTTTGGATGGTTATGTTCAATCCAGAAACCAGTAAAACTAGAGGAGCATAAAATAATTATTAAATTAGAACTTTACTAGGATCAAGTGATGGATTTTCTTCATTAGTTATTTGTGATGCTTTCTCATAAATGTTAGGAATCACCAATATTTCTACAGAAAAAGATCATCAAACTTATGGATATAAATTCTTTGAACCAAAAAATACAGAAAAGAATCTTTCAGGATGGAATCATATTGTTGTAATATTAGATAATGAAGCTGCTGCAGCATATCTATACATGAATGGTCAATATGAAAGTTAAATTTCAAAAGTTTTAGCTAATTTTGATGTATAATTCATAGGTAATAGCGCATCACTCGATCAACCAATAGGATATGTGTGTGATTTAAGAATATATCCAAAAGTACTAAATGATTAAGAAATTAAACATTTATCTTATTATGATAAAAAACAAGTTGTTTTACAACCCAATGATATTGTAGATCAAATATTAAGTAATCGATTAATTATGGATTTAAAGAGATTGTTATAAAGTTTTAGTCATAAAAATTCAGAAGCCTTAATTTAAGTATTGTAAGTTTTATCAAAATTGTGCTAAGCAACTACTATTTTTAGATTAGAATGTGCTAAATACGGTATATTTGATTTGGCAATGCAATTACTCCCATCACCAAATCAATAAGTATCCTATCATGCTGGTGTCTTAATTAATAATATGAAATGAATTAATATTATTTTTAATTACTATGTTAGTTCAATCCTACAATTTCCCACTTAAATATGATATAGTTTTAGTTGCATCAGGTAAATTACTTGGTGATAGTATCACTTTAATTGGATATACAACTATTGGAAGTGTATTATTATTTCATAATAATACAACCAGTTTCTTAAACATTAAAAGAGAATTTAAAAGCTTAGATGTCAGTCAATAATGTCTTGTTATGGCAAGCGAAAATACACTCACAGTCCATGACATTGATAATAATTTTGATTAATGTTATAAAGAATTACCAGATGGAATAAATACTTTAGCTGTTGGTCCTTACTTTGATGGCTATGTCGTTCATGATCTAATATTTGTTGGTGGAAATTGCAGTATTCAAGGATTCAATAATTAAGGGGAAGAAGTTTATTGGAATGTAGCAAGCGATGAAGTTGTATGTCTCTATGTCTTTGGTTAAGATAAAGAATATTATATTGCAGTAGGTACAGCAGATAATTGTATAAGATTATTGAGAGGAGAAGAAATTGTGTTCTAATATAACACTTAATCATTACCAGTCTGCTTCAGTGGATTAATTTATTTTGATTAAGCTCATTTAGTAACTGCATTAGATAATGGTCAATTAACACTATATAGATCTAATATTTAAGAATGGAAGAACTCTGAAGAAGAAGATAAAATATTTAAGATCATCTGTTGCGATGAAAATCACCTTATAGTAGGTAGAAAAAATGGAAACATTGAATTACGTTAATTATTATCTGGGTAATTGCTGCAAAAATTAAATATTGATGAAACCATAACAGGAATGGTATACACTGATTTAAGAGGAGTGAGAGTTAATTAAATTGTAGTAGTTACACGTTCTGGAAATGTACGAGGCATAACTATAGTAGATAAAGAAGAAAATACAAAATCATTATCTGATTAATTAGCAGAATTATAATAAAAGAAATAAGAATTAACATAACAACTAACCATGGATACTCTACCAGTTGGTTTAAGGGTATTTTGTGGTTATACAAAGAATGCTAGCAATCAAAGTATAGATTTAGTATTTCAAATAAAAGAATAAGGATATTACATCACTCAAGCTATCATATTCCATGATACATATTTTAAAGATGGATATGTATTAACAACTTCTCAACCATCAGATTAATTATTTGCACCACTCAAATAATTAGTAGACAATTAAAAAGTTGAACTTAATTGTAAAGTATTCGTGACCTCAAACCCATATGGCAATTTTTTTTAAGTTCTCGATGCCAAACCTACATTTAAGAAATTCTCTAATTTCTTCCACACAGAATAAGAATAACAAATAACCTCATTTGTGGAGGCTAAAATCAAGGAGAGGGTTCCAAGATATGTAAAATGGATTGATTAATGTTTTGTTGTACAAGAAAACATCACCAAATAGTTTGAATCTTAAAGTGAATTCATATTCAATGCTGTTAATGTAATTAATAAATAGAAATTACAAATACATGTATAATTTCATTAAATTAGTTTAATTCTAATGAAGGAAAAGTAATTGTTAGATGCGATTCAATTGCTGTTTGTGGAGATATCATATAAGATCTATGTGATTTCATTTAACTTTCAGAATTAATGACTATAGGTTAATTTCCAATAGAAATGGCTGAATTCAAGTAAGTTCTTGAAAGAGTTCAATAACATAAAGCATCAAAATTATAAATATCCGGAGATGTTGCTGAGGCAATGAATCTAGTAAAGTCCTACATTGTTAAGGCAGAAGATTCAAGAATGATAGGTGATGTTGCAACAATGCAAAAAATGTATGCCAATGTCATGGTGTAAAACAGAGCCATACAAGGGGAAATATACAAAAAACAATAAAATAACGAAATTCTCATGAATAGTCTCAAGGAAGTCAATTCCATGATCAATAAAGCAAGCCAACTTCGAGTCGGTAATTCCAAAGCCACAATTACTACAATGTGTAGAAATGCAGTAAAAAAGAATAACCTACTCAGTTTGATTGAAGTAATATAATCCGGGAGAGAAATTTGACTTATATTTATTTTTAAGAATATTCTTATGGAGAGGATCAAATACTTAAATGATAAGAAAATCAATACTAAAGGACAATATGTTGCCTATTGGGTTCAAGGGAGTTAAAGAAGCAAATATAATCATGCTCTTGAATTAGCCATCCAAAAGGCTAATCAAGAAAAAGCACCTCTTTTTTGTTTCTTTGGATTAACTAAATATCCATCAGCAAATCAAAGACCTTATCATTTTATGTTAGAAGGTATTATGATTCATAATTTAGGGCTTTAGTAACTCAAAACTAATTTAGCCAGCAGAAATATTAGATTTGCAGTTTATAAGGAATCCCCTGATGAATTAGCAATAAAAATGGCAACAAATGCCAAACTCCTAATAGTCGATAGAGGATATCTCAATATTTAAAAACTTTGGAGAAAAAAAGTTGCAGAGTCAATAGAGTGTCAATTTGTGTAAGTTGAGACTGATGTTCTAGTTCCGATTGAATAAGCAAGTGAAAAGGAAGAATGGGCTGCCAAAACGATTCGACCAAAAATTACTAATCTTATTTCTCATTTCGCGAAAGAACTCAAACAAGAAACCCTTATAAAAAAATTAGAAAAATTACCAGAAGAACCAAAAGAATATGATATTTCCGATATCGGAAAAGTTATTGATGATTTAGGTGTTGATAAAAGTGTTTCAATTGTAAAGTAATTCAAGGGAGGAGAAAATGAAGCTCAATCAAGATTACAGGAGTTCTTGGAAAAGAAACTCAATAATTATGCCAAAAACAGAAATGATCCTTCTTTGAATGCCACATCCAATTTGTCTCCATATCTGCATTTTGGAATGATTTCTCCATTGTATATATATCTAGAAACCATGAAATACAAACAATCTGAAAGTAGAGACGCATTTTTAGAGGAATTGATTGTAAGAAGAGAATTGTCAATGAATTTTTGTAATTTTAATCCCAACTATGATAAATATGAAGGATTACCTGATTGGGCCAAAAAAACACTTGAAGAACATGCTAAAGATAAGAGAGAATACATCTATTCATTAGAGACTTTTGAAAAAGCAAAAACTCATGATATTTATTGGAATGCTGCTCAATTAGAAGCAATTCATAAAGGTAAGATATCAGGATATATGAGAATGTATTGGGGTAAAAAAGTGATTGAATGGACAGAATCCCCTTAAAGAGCATTTGAAATATTAGTTTACTTAAATGATAAATATCATTTAGATGGAAGAGATGCAAATGGATATACTGGAGTTGCTTGGTGTTTTGGTAAACATGATAGACCTTGGACTGGTAGAAATATATTTGGGAACATTCGTTATATGGTCGATAGTGGTTTAAGGAGAAAGTTTGACTCAGGAAAATATGTTATGATTGCTAATTAATTAAAAAAATTATGAATTTAATTAATCAATAATCATAAAGGATCCTCGACATTTAACCAAAAATAGGATCTGCATCAGTGCATGGAATATATTTTCCATTATTTTATTTTCGTCAGTAGTAGAACAATGATACAAACCTTCTATGCTGAAATAAATTGTTATTTCACAATTAATCGTATTCAATTTTATAAAATCAATAACCCTATCAAAATTTTCAATATTAAATCAAAATTGGAATCTGATATACATGAAATACACTTTCCCTTCGTTTCATCATTACTAGACCAATAATATAATCTTCCAGTATGTGAGACACAATCGAATGGGGTCTTCAACTATGAAGAACTTTCAGCTCTTTTGCATTAATTTTCTTCAACAATGCAGGGTTGGTTATAGTACGTTTTACTCTAAATTATGAATATAATAGCATTCTTCTACATTCAAATCTTCACAAGTAGCTTGTCTGCAGATATTTTCATCAATAAAGCATTTTTCCTTACTTAGACATCTTTCTTTTGTAAATTTAGAACATGTGAAAGTGGTACATTAATCTTTACTAACGAAACAGTTACGATAACTTGGACATTCTTCTTTCTCCGAATATTTTTAACAAGAGAATTTTGAGCATTTATCCATAGAAATATAATATTCACAGCCTGGTTTAGACTTCCAACAATCAATAGGGTCAATAAATGGAATATTTTCACATATTGTGAATTCCTCACATGTTTTTGTTTTAATGTTATAAAAACAGTGTTTGATTCCACTGCAACTTGAATATGTCGAACATGGTTCTTCTTTTAATTTATCACAGCTTTATGAAGAGCTATCCCAAAAACAACCACGTTTTTCACACTCAAATTATAATTTAAGTTAATTGCAAGTACACTCGATTTATTCATAATCTATCTCCCAACCAAAAGTTAAGGAGCAAAAAACAATAGTGATGACTAGTTTTTCCATAAAATTAAATTTCTATAATGTTACAAATTTATAAAAGAATATTTTTATACTCTATGTATAAGTAAATTACTTTACCAAGATCTAGTGTTAATGAATATATTTTGAATTTTCATATATTTAATAACATCAATGATCCTAATAATTTCAAAACTAGATCAAATTTTGGATCAGGATCTGGGGCAGCAGAACACTATACACACTCTCCCTTAGTTTCATCATTAGTAGACCAATGATATATTCCTATAGTGTGCCAGTAACAGTCTGATGGAACATTCAGTTAAGAAGAGTTTTCTGCTCGAATACATTAGTTTCCATCATGTAAGCAGGGTTATATTACTTTTTTCTCTAAATTGTAAATAAAAAAACAATTTTAAGCAGCCAAATCTTAGCAAGTCGCTTGTCTACAGCCATTCTCATCATTAAAACATCTTTCTTCACTTAAACAAGTGTCTTTTGTATAATCTGTGCATGTGTATTCAGTACATTTATTTTCTTTTACTTCACATTTCATTTAAATTGGGCATTCTATGTCAGAAAATTTCGAACAAGAGAATTTAGAACATTTACTCATCGAATCATAATAATAACAACCTGGCTTAGAGTTCCAACAATCAACCCTAGACTCAAATGGAATATTTTCACAGGTTGTGAATTCTTCACATGTTTCTGTTTTAATATTGAAATAACAGTGATCTACGTCAATACAGTCATATTTCTCATCTGAATATGTAGAGCAGGGATATTCTTTTTCTTTTTAGCAACTTTTTTTTGTGTCATCCCAAAAACAACGATGCCATTCACACTCAGATTCTAACTTTAGTTAACTGCAAGCGCATTGATTAAATTCTAACTCCCAACCAAAAGTTAAGGAGCTAAATACAATGATGATGATAAATTTTTCCATAAATTTAAATTTCTATAATGTTCAAAAAGTTAGACATAGATTTCAAAAATATTACTTAAAACAATGAATTTTTTTTCTTTAATATTAATAATAATGAATGACGACAATTTATAGAATCTGTTGACTAAAAAATAAACATTTGATTCTCTTTATGAAGTATATCAAATAAGTTATTAGGAAATCACTGCATTGAGTTTACGCATTCATTAACTTCATGATTCAGTTTAGCGTAATTTAGATTTAGATGATAATCATATGAGCATCCTATAATTATAAAGAGAATAATCGTATATTTATTGAATAATATAGGAAATTAATGATTGAAAAAATAGCTAGCTTACTAATTGAACTTGAAAAAATGGCTAAAGGCTTTGAATAAAAAAAATAATTGAAGAATGCCAAGTAACAATTTGCAAAAGAAAAAGAACGATATTCATAATTATCTAAAGAAATGAATAAAATTTCCTTTAGTACAATCGAATCAGAACATTAAGAATAGTAATAAGTATAATAATTTTTGGATTTGGAAAATGATCTCATAAGAGAAAGATAAGATGACATCAATCATATAGAACATTAAGCAGGAACATTATAAAAGATAATGAATGAATTGGGATTGAAAGTGAATGAACAGGGTAGGGGTATTATATAATTTAAGATCAGCAACTGGATCTGATTGTACATGATCTCCATTAAACGAAAGATAATGTTGGAATGGCCAATTAAGAAATTAGACAAGCAGCAGAATCACAATAGAAAACACGAACAAAATACTATGCTCTAGTATTGGTGGCATCAATACTATTTTTAGGCACATTAGGTGCATTATTAACTTCTTGATTACATATATATCATGGCAATAACTATTCTTTAATTTTCTATCTTCTTATAAAGTAATACACTCCCACTCCAATTACAGTTAACATTGCTATTCCAAATATTGTCCATAATGCTATTCCAACAGCTTCCTCACTTCCTGATCCCCTTGTTTAAACAACCCATAAATAATCTACAATTTAATTCGTAACCAAATCTAAATGTTCATAATAAATATGAGTTCTATTAACTATTGTCATAAATCCAACACCATCATTATTTGCTGTTTAAAATATTGTAAATGGTTAAGTTGCACTAAATATTATTTATATTACATGGAACTGTTGGAGTATAGTACTCTTAACCTGCTGCACCTTCTATTATATAGACAGGTGCTGCAGAATTCATAATTAAATGCTATTATGGTCCATCAGTAACTAATCCGGTATTTACTTAAGAATGATTATTAATAAATGGTGCATCTCTCTCATAATTATGTTAATGAGCTGACATATACATAGCAACACCATAAAATGTAAAAAGATCAGCAAATTTTCTTAATGCTACATTATTATATGCACATTATGAATCTGTATCATCACTACAATACATTGGATAATGACTATTTACAATTATCCATGGTACTTTTTCTCTATTTAAATTTGCTTAATAAAGATCTTATTCCATTATTGAAACCATATAATCAAGTTCTGTTTAATTACTTAGATTATATACAATATTATTTGGATTATAGAATATATAATGTACTAATCCTAAATCGACACTATAAAAATTATAATAATTTTTTCTTGTATTGATTAACATTTCAGGAGATAAGAATGATATTCTATAATAATCATATTCATAATTATCCCCTGAATCATGATTTCCTGGTGTTGTTAATTAAGGATAATATGATGTAAATGTTGTCATATTTCTTAACCACCAATCACCTTATTAACAATCTAAAGATTCTAAATCATATGCCATGTCACCTTCAAAAACAAGAAAATCATATTAATCTTAACTTTTTTGTATTGATTAAAACCAATTAAATGTATAATTAGAATTATTACCAGTCCAATTTGAATCCATATCTCCAAAAAATATTATTTTATGTGGTTTACCATCATCATCTTTCAAAGGCACTTTAAATTAGTACTATCCAATTTAGTTGTTTATATCACCATAAATATTATAATAATAAAGTTATCCAAATTAATTTATTGTTTCAGCATCCAAAGATACTATATTTATATAAGTCACATAAGTAAATGAATATGAAGTGTTTTCATAGATTTTACTCATATTCAATATTCGAGATTCCTTTATTTTTAACCATTTTTCAATTCCAAAATCATTCTTAACATGAATAAATCCATTAGGACAATATGACTATATTATTAACATTTATTACTAAAGTATTATATGCAATATTAATTATATCATCTTAACCATTAGCATAATTAGTATAATAATATCCCAAAGAAATCCTTTAACCATAAGGAGAACAATTTCCAGTCTAATCAAAGTTTTATTTCTAAACATATTATGTGTCCTTTAATTAATTATCCGTGTATTTTGATAATTCTAATATTGTTTCATTATGAATCTAAACATATATTTAAGAATAATCATCAATTTTTAGCTATTTTCCCATTGCAAAACTTATAATCTAACTTTTTTCACTTTCTATATATGCATCTATTTAAAGATGGCTTAATTATGGTTAACATTCACTATCACCAAATACTATAATCCATTAATCTCTAACTTTTTATAAATCATTAACAATATCCGCAATAGGACATCCATCTAACATCATATAATGAACTGATTCCAAATTAAAATAACTATAAGGAATTGTAAATATTGAATTCTCATTTTTTATTAAATATGTTTATCCCATCTTCGTAATATATAATGATGATTCCCCATATTTATTAGGTAATTTCATAGATACAATCTTATTACCCAATGTTAGATTATATTCTTTATTCAATTTTACTGTGTAATTGTAATATATTTTAGCTGTATGTAAGTAATATATATCAGTGTTAGTGATTTCAAATTTGATAATCACTTTATTGATAAATAATTTATCATAACAGGGTTTCTACATCTACTATAATTATTACATATGATTTATATTCAATGCTAACTAATTCTTAACCATCATTAGAGTAGTAATCACCTAATATTAGTTTTTCATCAAAGATTTAACATTATTCTTTAGTCAACACTTGCAGAATGATGACAAATAAGAATAGCATTTATAATATTTATATATATAAATTTAGTAAATAATTAATGTTTTAAATTATCTAACTTATTGGAAAATATATCCAAAATACATGCACTAACATGCCGAATATTGAAAAATATTAACATTTTATATGATTAAAATAAAATTCTACATGAATAGATTTTAAATATTCCTTATATATAATCTCAAACAATCAATGTTGATATTATTACTATGCTAACAAGAATATTACTATAGCTAAGATTATTTGGATAGGCTTATTTATTTTGAGAACAAGCAACACATTTTCCTCTGTTGACATCAGAAGAAGACCAATGATATAATCCAAGTGTGTGATCTTAGCATGTCAATGTTGTATTAAGGTTCTTTGGTTCAGCATCTTGGCAAGTATAATTTTAATCAAGATAACAAGGCTATATTGTAGTTGATTGTAATGATAATGATGTTTAAACAAAATAACAATTACTTGAATTAAATGAACTGCAAGTAGCAGGAACACACATTTCATTGACTAATTAACAAGCAAATCCTGAATCACAATTTTCAGGGGAATATTATGAACATGATGTTGGATTTTAACAACTTGAACCTTATAGTAAACAATAGGAAGGACATTAAGTACTATTGAAATTAGTACATGAATATTCCTAACAAGCACCATTATTATATTAACATCCTGCATATTAACATGCTTGTGGGTTATTTTATGGTATATTTGTACAAGTTGTAAAAGGTACACATTATGTAGAATTAAAGTAGCAGTTTTTAGCCAGCATACATGAATATATGTCCGCACCTTCACAAACATAATCAGAACATCTATTTAAGGCAGTGTTCCATTAGCAACCTGATTAGCTACATTCAGTATATAATAGGAGTTCATTACAAGCACAAGTTTAATTTGTACTTATAGTCCATCCTAATGCTACTACTAGAGTAAAGGCAATTATTAATATTTTATTCATATTTATATTTCAATATAGAATAAGATCTGCATTTACACATAAATAAATTAGTATAAATTAAGACTCCTTAATTTAATAATTATATTATTATTTATAATTTATTTTATAAATTTTAGTCATTAATATGATAAAAATTTTTCTCCCTAAGTATATTAAATTTATAAAATTCGAAAATGTAACTTGAATTATGATGTCCTAGATCGGCATCTTAACAGGTACTATCAGATTCTAAATAACAAGGTTATTTATTTCAAACTATAATGATTTCACAACTAAATTGCATGCCAATGGTGTAAAGGAACTACATGTAGAAGGAAAACGAATTGGTCCATTCATCATGCAAGCATAACTATTTGGGCATTCTTCAGTTGAAAATTGTAAGCAAGAAGTTGGAGTTTGATAGTTTGATCCATCTACAACATAGTAAAAGTCAAATTATAAAAACAAAATATCACTAAATTATTTGCTTCGTTATTAGAAAAAAATGATAAAAATTAAATATAAGATTTCTCAAATACAATAATATTGCTAACTTTGATTGAGAATATGAAAATAATTCATCTTAATTGCTTCTACCAAAATATTAGGTTTCATACTTATGACTGTGATAACAAACAAATTTATTGATAAAAATACAGACATAAAACAGTCTAAGTATTTAAGTGATTGTAAGTTTTTCAATCATTAAAAATTCTTCTTAATTATTTTATTCTATTAAATACAATTTTTCCTAATTCAAACAAAAATAGAAATGAATATTAATTATTATTTAACATACAACAAACCTTATTCATCATAATGGGAATGTGTAAATTAATTTGCAAGAAAGACAGTTCAAGTGTTTCCCTTTAAGAAGAAATTATTACTATCACGAGAAAACCTATGTCTGTTAAACTTAAAATTTCTTGTCCATCATCGTGTGGTTGCAATAGTGGTCACAAATAATGGTATTTTATATCATGCTAGCATGAATGTTATCTTGATGAAAATGGTGATATATTTTGTTAAAAAAAATGCTAAACACTTTTTTTGCAGGATGCAGAATTTATTTGTACAAACAAAGGAAGTTAGAAATAGACGAGATATAAATAAAAGAATTTATCTACTTTTATTTTAAATCTTGGTGAAGCCCTTGGAAAATAAGAAATGGATTTAAGTGAATTCGATAAACTTGAATTTATTTAAAGGGCTTTAGAAAATTTAAAAAGGAGATGGGTGAATTGAACAATGATTATATTAAATAATCCTGATTCAGATTTTTAAGTTTATTCTTTTTTATATACCTCATTCTCAATTAAATATTGTTTAATTAATTATTTTTCAGTTGAAAAAAATTAAATCCCATGAAGAATATCTATTTCCTTTTGCAATATATTCTACTATGAAAAAAAATGTATAATGTATCTATCAAAATATATTGCAAAATTCAGAATCGGGTTTGGGTTTGGACTCATACCTAGGGTCATTTTTCTTATTTTTCCAATTTTTTTCTAATTTTTGAAATGCTTACTATGATCTCATACTATAATACTTAAAATAATTTATTACTATAGGTATTATTAAATTTATTATTGAGTGATTTGAGGGACATTCTATCCATGTTTAATTTAACTGAATTATTCCTCTGATCTCTAAATTCCTTAAATTATATCATTTGCTGTTTTTTCATCGAAATTGGCCTTCAACTCAAGTTTCTTACTTTGCATAATTGTTTGAACAGGATGAGAGCTGAGATTATTGTTTTAATATTTCTCCAAAATAGAAGTAATTCTTTCATCATATTAATATTGTTGTAAAACAAATTTTAGATGGTCCAAGAGGTTTCTCTTTTATGAGTTTAGATATCCTTCTTTGTTATTAGCACTTGCTCTATCAAATTAATCACAATGAATCATATTTGACATATTAGCTTAACATATCAATTTATTCATGTATAACTCAATCATTATATGATTTGAGTCTTTTCCAAAGTAATTGATGACATCCTGGACATCATTAGCTAATCCAATGAAATTAAAAAAGTCTTTCTAAACAACATATTTCATCTCTTAGTCCTCTACAGAGGTTTATTACTATTAGTAATATTGAACTTATTGTTGTTAACGCATTATATTATTGAGAGAAATCACAAATATCACTCATTTAATTTACAATATTTTATTCTATTAAGTTTATTTTTAATGAAAGTCTAACTATTTTATTGTTAATTAACTTAAAAGAAAACCTAAGGCAACAAAAAATATTTCTGAACCTGCACAAAATTTAAAGAATATAATTAAAAATTAACCTTTCATCTCTAAGTAATGTGATAAACATAAAAATGAGATGTGAGAAGAGTAATGTGATTGTGATAAAATGTGTATTAATGGTATTTAACTTTATATTGAAGGAAACATTTTTTGTTAGAAAGGCTGTGTCTCAAGATTTTTTATAAAACATTCCAAATTTTCATGTAATAAACTTCAAAAAACATGCATCGATCCTTTATCAGTTGATATGAATCACTTTGTACAATAAGAATTTAAATATGCCTCAGAACTTATGAGAAATTTGAGAGAAAACTGGAATTATTGAGTATAAGCTATTTCATTCTATAATTTTTTATGTTTTATGGTACTAGGTGAGGGGAATAATAACCCTCACCCATTTCATTTTAATTTTTAAAATAAAATTATTAAGAACCTTCAATTAATTTAATGGGAACTTTATTGCTTAATCTTGGACAATGTGGAAATCAATTAGCTCTCCAGATATTTAATTAAATCGATAAATCATCAATGCATGAAGGCAATATGTTTTTGAGAAGAAGAGAAACAAATATTTATCATACAATCTTAGTTGACACTGAGCCTAAAATATTAAAGCCAATCGTAGAAGTAAAATAAATATATATATAGGATAGAAAACTCTATTCACATATTGATTAAAAGAATGTAATATACTTTTAATTTGGAAGAGGCAATAATTGGGGCCTAGGATATTTAAATTCTAAGTAGAAGGCTAAGCTTCAGAAATCTAATTAATAACAAACTATTTCAGTCTTCAAGACTACAACAAATGAATTGTCTATTGACTAATATTGTGTGGAAAATGAATCAATCTTAGAATCTATTATTAACTAAGCAAGAAGAGAGATAGAGAAAACTGATTATTTTTTAAGTATTTCAACAATAATGAGTTTGGCTGGAGGTACAGGTTCTGGATTAGGAAGCAGAGTTATTGAAGAATTTGCTGATATATTTCAAGAGATTCACTAAAATGTAATAGCTATATTTCCAAATAAAACAGGGGAAACTCCACTTCAACATTACAATACTCTCCTATCAACAGCTCATATTTAATAATACGCTGATTCAATAATTTTCTTCGAAAACGATAGAATTTATTAAATGCTAAGTCAAATTGGGTCTAAATAAATTGATAAAAGTGTTGATTTATCAAATGTGAATGAATATATCGGATCTTGTTTAATGAATTTATTTTGGATTAATGATAATTTTACAAACAACAGATACTATTAAGATCTATTATCAGAATGTTGCATTACTGAAGGGCATAAATTTATCGAAGTTATTTCCGCACCATTTTCATTATTCGGACATTATAATCTTGGGCCATTATGCACTTGGGAAGATCTTATTAAGAGCTCCTTGGAATAGTATGCATTCGAAAAATATGATAATGACAATGAGAATGAGCAATAGCTGGCTGAAAGAGTAGCAAAAACATTGTAAATTTAACAAACATAATTAAAAGGGG
>JMSD01000035.1:46121-70145 GCA_000715435.1 Paramecium caudatum
ATGCATTCGAAAAATATGATAATGACAATGAGAATGAGCAATAGCTGGCTGAAAGAGTAGCAAAAACATTGTAAATTTAACAAACATAATTAAAAGGGGATTCAACTCTCAACATTTAATCTGTTTTTAGATCAGAAAATGTTTGTAAAACATTGTAAGATTCAGACTCTCATATGAGATTTTTGGAAAGAAAAATAAATTAAATATTTAACCCTGTATAATGGAATCCAGATGCAGTTTAATTACATTTTATAAATGAAAAATCCTCTGTCAAAGGCCATGATCAAAAAATGAATGTTACAATGATTAATTCTACTAAGATAGTTCCCATTTTAAAAAATGTTAGCCAAATAGCATATTAAAAGTTCAGGAGCTAAGCCTATTTACATTGGTATTGGAAATATGGATTAGAAAACTAAGATTTTGAAAATGCCTTTGAATCCTTGTAAAAAATTTAGGATGATTATAATTATATGGTTGAATACTGAATTATTGAAAATAATCTGGATTTAAATTCTAAAATCTATTAATAGTTCCTAGCAGAAAGAGGGTAATATTAATTTTTAATTAAATAATCAAAAGATCTTTATCTCCATCTAAGAAATAGATATTTAGATGAGAATTATTGAAAAATCTTCTGGATTTTTGTGTTCATTTAATTTAATTATGACACAAATTAAGTGTATCATGTATAAAACATAAATAAATTTTATTTCTATAAAAACAATAAAATGACAGATAGTAATGTTAAAGGCAGAGTTCAAGCTATTTTTGACAAACTAGACAATATCTCAACAAGCGTCTAAGACGAGTAATAATTCCATATATTGTTTAAGAAAGAACAATAGATTTCATTCAATCTCCTAACTTATTATGGCATTCGAAGCCTAACTTCAACACAATACTGAATAGAAGGAAGAAAAGTTCAATTATCTTTCATAGAGATTGAGACAACTAGCAGAATTTTTGGAACAAGAGTAGGAAGAGTATTTCTATATATCATATTAGTCGTCTCCGTCAAGAAGCAGAAGCACAAAAGCTACTAACAGATTTGGAAAGACATGCTAGAAAAGAGATTGAAACAAATTCAAATAATCGAGTCGATTAGGAAAAGAAGATAGTTTACTCAATTGGTCAATAATTAGACAACTTGAATACAGATGTAGCAAAAGAAGGATTAGTATTATATTCATGTAATTAGGCTTAATCAACTTCTTATGAATTTGTTGACTCATATTTGAACGAAGATATTCCAAAAATAGCTGATAGTCTTTAAGGTGAGATTGGTGAAAGAAAGGATGTCGAGGAAAAAATCATGACCTAATTTATTCAATAATTGAATGATTTAAAGGAACTATTTGATAGGTAACAAAAGGTAATACTTTAGAGAAAAGAAAGAAAGAGAAGCCAAAGAAGAAGAAATCGTTGAAGGACTGAGGGATATATCTGCAAGAATTACTGATGCATTGGGAAAAACCAGATAAGAAAGAGAAAAAACTGAAGAAACTCTTGTTTTATTGGTAGAGAAGGTTGTTGAAAAGATTAAGAGAGAAATGTTGGAATTGAATTTATGAAGTAATCTCTTAACAAATTTAATATTATTTTATTATGCAAAGTCCTCTTTTTTCACCATCAAGTGGAAATAAAACTGCAACATTTGTCACTCCAATAAGAGTCAAACACTTTTCACAACATTCTACAAATGAAACTAATCCATTCTCTATTCAAAAAAACATTGCCAATATCAGGTCTGGATAATTAAATAGATCACCATAACCATTTGATACATCTAGAAATGCTAACTACTACAACATGAATCCTCGTTTTGTATAAGCTAAGCGTTTTGAAAGTCCAGTGAAAGCACTCTTGAAAACAGGTTATGATTTTTAGGAAGAGAATAAAAGGCTTAAAAGAGAAAATCAAGATTTACATTCTCTTGTTAAAAAATAAAGAGAAGAAATAGATGATCTTAAATAAGGTTAATTGAAGATTGAAAATGCAACTTTAAAAGCATATATTGTGAAGTTAGAAAATGAGAATAAGAAGCTTAAATAAGAATTATAAAATTAATTATTTGAATCACCTTGATGATTAATAATGTGTTTTCTAATAAAACATGAGTTTAATTCATAATATTTATCAAAAAATACTACAATCACATGTAACAACCTTCGGCTCATAAGTGGGACCATCCCTTTAATTTCTCCAATTTTGGTCTAGCTTTTATTAAGCAACCGCTGATCTCTTTCTAAAATCAATAAGAAACCATTACTTAAGATGCGCATCGATTTGAGATTGATTCAAAATTTATATTCTCTCCCCTTGCCTAATTCGTTCGAATTATTAATCTTAGCTTATTACACTTTACAGTACTTTTTCAACTGTTTTCTCATCGAAATTGGCTTTTAAATTAAGTTCCTTTCCTTCTAGTTATCTGAGAACAGGATTTTGACTCAAACTATTTTTATAATAACTCTCTATGAAAGCCATTATTCGAGGATCAAATTACTTTTTTTGAAGCAAAGTTTCTAGATGTTAGCAGATAAATGCTTTTTAATTCAATAATTCTGCAGTTTTGCCATTTTAATAGGCTTGATTATTTTAATCAACATGAATCCCATTCGATAGATTTGTTTATAAGGTCAATTTGTTCAAATAAATCTCTATCATTATATGGTTTGAGTCAGGGCCAAAGTAATTTATAACTTCTTGAACATCATTGGCTATTCCAATAAAATTCAAAAAGTCTTGTTATACAACATATCTCATTTCCTGATCCTAAACTGTTTATTGTCTTGGGATTTATTATTAGTATTGGGAATGCATAATTTAATTATTGTGACTTTTCCTCTTTAATTATTAATTCTATTAGGTATAAAATATATTATATACTTGATTTTTCTGTTAAAAGTAAGTTATTGCAAGTTCTGTTTTATAATTTTTTTCCTACTCTGAGGACAATCATTTTAAAAACTTATATATACCATAATATATTATCTTCACAAGATTATCAATTTTTTAAATTTATATATTTTTTATCAAGCTTCTTATCTCTCCATTTTAAGTCTAATCCTGCCTTTGCCTATTCCTGCCTCTATTGAATATATTAGTTAATATAGTCATAGTTTATTTCAGCCACTTTTTCCCCATTTCTGATTTTTTCAAATTACATATCTGATTTTTGAATACCATGAATAACTGTTTCGGCTACACTGGCATCAAAATTTTTCTGTAGATTGACTTTTTTTCCTTATTCCATCTGCATTTTTGGGTGTTTGCTTAATTGATTCTCGATGTATCGACTGAGTTTACCCTGAATGATAGGGTCAAAACGATAATTAGTTAAAACATACTTCGTAAACTAGATGTAATTTTCTTTAGTTTGGTCTAAATATGTTTATTACCATTATGAATGCGATTGCTAAATGTTATCAACAATTTCACAATGTAGCATACTGGATATATTTAATTGCAAAATCAATTTATTCATTTGTATGTCAATCATGACATGATCAGATACTTATTTAAAGTAATTAATAGTTTCCTAAACATCAGTTGCCAATGCCAGTACTGTGAGAAAATCAGTTTGTAATTATTATTGCAAAATTTGTTGTTCAATAATGTTTTGCTTGTTCAAACTAACCTATTATTGTTTCTACATTAATTAATGAATTATTGTAAACCCTCATTTTGAAGTATTCGAAATTTCTATTAACTAAATAAAGGTAAGTCATTTTCTATTAATAATTTTTGACAAAATTAATATAATAGAATAAATATTTTTTCAGATTTTGATAATTAAATTATTATTTATGCTCAAGTAGACGCAATTAAAGTAAGAGACTCAATTAGAAATGCAGTTTTATGTTCATTAGGATCTAGAAAATGTATTAGGTATTTTGGCTGAGACAGCTGTTTCATTAAAATTACTAAAAAATCATAATGATTAGTCATATTTACCAATTGCTCGAAACAGACTAATATTGCAAACTAATTTATCAAATGCTATACAATATGATTAATATTTGAATTACGAGAATAATGACTATTTGAAAAAATAATTAAAGTAAGAAAAAATAAAAGCAAAAGAGAATTTTAGAAAAATTGTTTATGAAGAAAAGCTTATTGATGTTAGCGACCCTGAGCTTAAAAAAATTTGCGAACATTACCTATCTGAAAATTTGAATGATAAAAACAATCTAAAATAGTTAAATCCTGTAATTGTTAAAACAAAGGCTTCATTTAATGCAGAGACAGTATAAAAAGTTATAGGCGGAATTCAATCTGTGGATTAATAAATTCAAGAAATAAAAAAGGGCAATTATAAGCCACCAACAGTTGAGAATTTAAAGGAAAAGATAATGTTATATTATTGTTTATTTTAGAGCAAGATAAATACATTGTGAAACATAATTAAGAAAAAATTTTAAGATAAAAGTAGAGGATGAAAAAGATGAACTTTTCACGAAACAAAACGAATAACCTAATCCATAACCAGTGGAGTAAAACACACATAAGGAAGGTTTAACTCCATTACAAGGAATAACTCTCACAAAACCTATTTAAATTAATAATGAGGATGATGAATCATATATTCCATTCAGTGACGATGAAGAATTTAAAATCAAAAACAGCTCATCTTCTAAAAGCCAACATGAGTAGAAAATTAAAGTTAAAGATCAAAAACCTTAAACTAATGAAGATTTATTAGGAATAGAAAATGATAGTTCATAATAATTTCCACAAAAGAAAATTAATGAAGAATCATTTAAGGATGATTAGTTCGATTGTAATTATTTTTTCTTAACAATTAGATAATAAAGATGAAAATAGGCCGGGATAATAGAATCATAAAAGATAAAAAGAAGGAATGCAATAGGATGAATTTTAACATAAACAAAAGGAATAATATAAACTATTGGATATACTCTGATAAATCCTAATATAGATAAACAAGATTTATTTTAATATTCTATATTTTCTATTAATCTCAAATTTTAATTCATTTTCCTTAGATAGATTATAAATAATAAAAATGGGCCCCAGTAATTAAAAAATGCCACCTCCTAAAGCTAGAGATCCAATGGACATTTAATTAGATTTAAGAATGACATGGAAACGTTTGGAATCTGAGTCTAAGAGAAGTTAAAAAGAGTCAGAGAAGAACATTTAAAAAGCAAAGGAGGCTTTAAAGAAAAACAATGAGGAAGGAGCAAGAATGTTTCTATAGACAGCTTAAGCAAAGAAATTGGAAGGAGTAAATTTACAAAAGATGGCGACAAAAATACAATTTGTAGAATCTTAAGTAAAGAGTTAATAAGCCAATATATTGGTATTAAAATATCTCTATTCTTAGATGATGGAATAACTGAATAAAGTGACACCTATTATGTAATAATATACCAATCAAATGTCAACAGAATAATTGTATGCCAATATAACACAATTTGATTAAGCATTAGATGATATAATGGTTTAGGGTAAAGTCATGGATTCTATGATGAATAAGAATTAGAATGATTACCAAACAAATATGGCAGTTGAACAAATGATGTAGTAAATGAAATAAGAAGAACAAGTCAAATTATAGGAATTAAATCCTTAAATGAGTAATACTTATTCACTATCTAGATAATCAATTCTAATAGTTGCCATAATAATAATAGTAATAATACAATCAGCCATAATAATAACAATAGTATAGATATTGATAGATTTGGTTGCATTAAATATATAAAAAATGATCTCAAGTTGACCTTGAAGATCAATTACAATTACAGTGATATCATCATGGAATTTTCTTCTTTTGCCCAATGGTATTCTACTCATGTCTTCTTCTGTCATTTTATGTTCTTTTGCTGCATGAGACAATGAATCCTCAAAAATTTACTTAATTATTTCATCTTTGTTATTTTAATTTTTTTGGACAATCTAAAATACTAATGAAATATACTTTTGAAACTTCTGATTTAGTGAGTTCATCCCATAAACCATCTGATCCCATTACTAAAAATCTTTCACCTTTTTTTAATTCGAATATTTATTAATCAGGGGTAGCCTAATAATTAAAACATTGTTACACTAATATATGGTCCTTTGAAATTGCTAATCTATTTCAAATAACCTTTTTCTTCGGATTAGTTCTTTGGATTATTAAACTCTTAAAATTTTAATCTAAAATCTCCTAATGTTCTGGTTGGCTAAAGTCTACCCTTAACATAACAACTCTTTGGTCCTCTTTTGCAGACCACAATATCTTCATCTTAAAATACAGACTTTAAACGCTGTTATTCTTTCTTGGAATTGGCATTTAGAGTATGATTAATTTTTCTATAAGATTTTTCATTTCCTAAGAAATATATAAATTTTAAATACCTTTTGTTGTGACATTCACTATTATACCTTTGCTGTCACCTAAATTAGCACTGTATACCTTATTCCCAATAACCACAGCAGTTAAGGCACATGAACCAACTCTAGCTACAGAGGGAAAGCCCATATTATATGCTTATAAGGCAACTTTGTAAAATTCTTCTTCTACATCAGCATACGCTTATGCAATGCTTTATTGGATACAATCATCTTAATTTTTTATCTATTCCTGATTCTTTAAGATATAATAATCTATTTTTTCATGTAAGATATTCATAGTCAATTCAGCTAGCTACCATCCTCCATGACCATCAAATACACTAGCAACATATCCATTAACAGTCTTCAATTAACTTACTTTATATCTATCTTCTATAGGATTATTTGCAGCATATTGTAAAAGTACTACTCTCTATTCTAATTGATTCTTCTTTAAAGAAGATCCAAAGAAACAGTTGTTTTCATCATTCAAATTTAGATGGCATCCATACATTATCATAAGTGGTATGACAATAGTTTTGTAGTTGTTATTACTATATTTATCGTGATTGTCTCCAGAGTAAGATTGTGATAAATCACAATAGTTTGGTTTGTTTTCAAGAACAACAAAGTGTGCATTAAAGCCATACTTTCCATCCAGAAATTACTGATTTGGTTTATTAAACCTGAATAGTAATTCATCCAGAACTGATAATCCAGATTGCTTTTTATGTTTTCTCTTGTTCTTCACATCTTATTAATATTAATAATACCTGGTAAAACAATTGATCCTAGTGTTTTACTGAAGAGAAATGAGAGTGGCCTCTGAATTAAGGAGGTTAAATTCTTAAACATATATATTAATTATGGTTAGATAATGCATATATAGATTTATCAAATACCCATAGATTTATACATTTTACACAATTTATCACTACGTTAAACAACTCCATAGTATATTATATAAACGATCAGTGAACCAGTCATAGGACCAACAATAAAAACCCAAAGATCATTCCTCAAAATATCATCTCTTTTTTCAACCAATGCTACTGCTAAATTCATTCCTATAGCAATTGTTGGATTCATGCATCCTCCTGAATGTGGGGATAATTTCCTTGAATAATAGATTGCCAATGTTAAGAGTATTGTATTATATAATGGTGTTTTGAATACTGCTGTCTTTTTTTCAAACAAAAGTACATTCATGAATTAGAAGGATGTTGTTGCAAGTATCTCACCACAAATATCTGCAATAATCCATTCTCTTTCATGACTTTGTAATCGTGGGCTTTAGATTTGGCCTGTTAAAAGGTAACAAATTATTTATCTTTTTATACCCAAAATATGCTCCAGTCATGAATCCTAGTATTCCAACTATTATTTGAAGTATTCCTCTTAATTTACTTATTGAATGATGAGGTCTAAACATCAATATTAGAGTAACAGCTATATGGTAATGAGCACCACTATGTCTTGCAGAAAAAAGCATGGCTTCATTATACTTAACTTTTACAAAAGAAAATCACTAATTAGATTTAGAAATCATCCTTAGCTGATTATAATCCAATCCCAAATAAGACTGTTCCTAAATATTCAAGCAATAAAATTCTCATCAACTTTCTATCTGTTAATGGTCTATAAAAGTTTATTACAGTTGAAGCAAGAGAACTAGATTAAAAAAATTCATACATTTCTGAAATTCTTCTTGTTTCAGACTTTCTTTAAATATTACTCATTTAATTTTATTTACAGTATATATTAGAAAATTAGCAAAATTACTTATTTATATGAAATCAATTTTAAGTAAAGTCTTCAATCAAAATATGAATGACTGTGAAATTTTATCATCACTCATCAAATAAGGGAATTATTTTTCACTTCTGCTTCCTATTCTATTCTATTGCTAGAAACCATCTGGAATTTCTGTTAAACTTCTTATTTTAATATAGTCCTAATGAGTAAAACAGAATTGATCTGAACATTATTGATTAGGTTATTAAAAGTAATTTAACTCTTCAAAGTCTAAAAGATCCCGAATCTTCTGAAGCAGATTATTTTCTAACTCAGATTTAGATTTCTAAATTTAGATTTATATTTACTCTTATAAATGCTGGTTCAGTTATAGTGATAAACTTAGTTATTTTTTGGAGCAATTATCTCTAAGGGTAATAAGGAAATTATGGATCAGTTAATAAAATTAAAAAGCATTCTAAATATGAAGAAATTAATACTCGCTTATGGGTGATATTCAAACAAAAATTCACCTAATTCTCCAGTGAATGAAAAAGGTTTCAATTATTTTGAATGTAATTTTCTGTTCAAAATAGATTATATTTTGAGTCGTTATTATTACCAAAAATTATTATTCTCAAAACCACGTTTTATTAACATAAAAAAGTATTCTTTTTTGAGATCATAAATCATAAATCCCTTAAAAATAGGTCTCTATAAAGGACCCTCTTACTATTATCTTTAATAAAAATAAATTAATGAAGAAAATTTTTCGAGAGTTTATTCGCCTCTATTATTATGAATCTATTGGTATTCTTTTAATTAAATAATTTGCTCAATATCGTATTTGCAATCAATTTCTAAATCTTATATTAACTCCTATATGATTAAATTCTATATACTTGATTGTAAAGGGGTTTTTCTATTAAATAAGCAAAAATTTCGTGCAGTAACTATGTATTTTTGATGTCATCAACGCTGTGCTTGCTAATTAAAATTAAAAATCTCTCTAAAATATATCGATAGTCTACAATTAAAAATATCGTATTTTCCTCTCACTTTGCCATGGCAACAATCAAATTAAAACCATTTTTCTTCTATTACGTCAGCTTACTTTAATTTTTCAATCATTATTATCAATTCACTGAACCATTCAGAGTCTCCCTATATATCACGTCTTAAGGAGAGTATAATCTAAGAAGACTTGTAAGAGTAGAGAAGAAAGCATCTGTACTGCAACATTTATAAAACAAATAAATAATTCTTGTCGATAGCAATTAAATTTGATTATTTATCCTGATGATAAATGAAGTATTTAAACAACATAAACTTCTTCATAAAATTAATTAGAACCATTTTACCTATCGACTTTAAGGAGGTCATTATGTAAATAATATATTATTGTATTAAAGGATTTTCTTGAATATTTATATAAAATACTCAGAAACACCTCCTGTGAACTATAGTTGGCCCTGTTTCATCATATTCTGATCTTGTGATCCACTATGATTTAAATGAAGATAAGGAGGACAGAATACTTCCTCCAATCCATGCTGATAACTTTCTTTCTAGAGGAGCTACAACTCTGATTTTGATTGTTTAAGGAGTTAAATTTGTCATTTCTTTGCTAAATCTTTCAGGTAAACCAGGAAAGAGTGTTGTTCCACCAGAGAGGACAATGTTTCTATAAAGATCCCTTCTCATATCAATATCACACTTCATTATTGAGTTAAAGGTCATTCTATGAATCCCAACTGTATCAAGACTGAAATTCTCTGGTGTGAATAAAATCTCTGGACATCTAAACCTCTAATCTTCAACCATAATATTACCGTCCGGTAATTTATAAGATCGATCCATAGCTTTGCTTTCCTTATACTTTATCTCCTCCTCTTTAGGATCTAAAGCAATGTAACATAATTTTTCTTTGATATCTTTAACTATTTCTATTTAATCTGATGAATAAAATGAATGTCCCTATTAGTTAAAGAGTAAGGCCAAATAATCTGTGCATGCTTTTCCTGCCAAATCAGCTTTAGAAGTATTTTGAGGCAATTAATAACCTTCATAAATTGGTACAAAATGAGTAATACCTTCCCCTGAGTCAACAGCTATGCCTGTAGTTCTTCCAGAGCCAATTAACGATAAAACTGGAGCGCTAAATACACAGAAAAATGGAATGTTAAAATCTTCGAATATTATTTTTGTCATTCTTTCTTAGTTGAATTTTGAAGTCATCGGAGCCTATGTGAGAAGAGCTGCCTGTTCTTCTGGGGATATTTTCAATAGATTAAAAAAGGCATGATGCCAAATTCTTTCCATGTCATCCCAATTAATTACAATGCCTTTTTCAATTGGATATGTTAGGTTAAGGGTCTCTCTTTATACTTTTGCTTCATCTCCAATGAATATTTTTTAATTTTCTGTAGAATTGCCATTTTTTAATTTCCCCACAACTGTTGGAATGCAAAATTTCGGTGCATCTTCTTCTTCAAATCCTATCCTACAATTTTCTGATCCATTGTCGATAACAACTGCTGGTTTAAGATCATTATTCATATAGATTTTATATCGACTAATATTTTTACTTAATAATAAATTTGTAAATTCTGCCAAAATTCTACATTTTTATTTTCGAATGAGTAGTTTTCTATATTTTTTATGTTAAATTAATTGATTTTCGACTCAACTTCTTTGGTATATATCAATTCCATAAAAGAGGTTTGGAGATTAATGCGGTGCTCATAGTCTTAGATATTTAGTTCATTCCATTCCTAAGCCGATAAAATAATAATAAATTCGTGTTAATCGATCAGAATAAAATCAATAGAATCATAATGGTAATTTATATATAAAATTAATCAAAAGCATTTTCTATGGACAATTGATGGTCCTGATTCATCATATTCTGATCTCGTGATCCAAAGTGATTAAAATGTGGACAAAGTAGATTAAATTGACCCACCGATCCATACAGAAAACTTTCTTTCAGGAGGAGCAACAACCTTGATTTTCATTGATGAAGGAGCTAAAGTTGTCATTTCTTTGCTGAGTCTCTCAGGCATACCAGGAAAGAGAGTTGTTCCACCAGAAAGAACGATATTGTTATAGAGATCCTTTCTGACATCAATGTCGCACTTCATAATTGAATTGAAGGCCAATTTGTGAACACCAGCCACTTCCAACCCAACCATTTCTGGAGAGAATAGAATTTCAGGGCATCTAAACCTTTAATCCCTGACCACAACTACATTTCCATCAGGTAATTCATATGGTCTATTCTAGGCTGCACTCTCTTTATATTTTTTCTCTTCCTCTTTAGGATCCAAAGCAGTATAGCAAAGTTTTTCTTTCATGTCCTTTACAATTTCTCTTTCAGCAGAGGAAGTGAAAGAATAACCCAATTCATTTAAGATTTTCACTAAGTAATCTGTGCATGCTCTTCCAGCCAAATCAATTCTCTATATGGCATGTGGCATTTGATAACCCTCATAAACAGGTACACAATGAGTTACACCATCACCTGAATCAACAACTATACCTGTAGTTCTTCCTGAAGCATACAAGGATAAAACTGCTTATATTGATACATAGAAGAGTGGAACATTAAAGGTTTCGAACATTATTTAAGTCATCTTCTCTCTGTTTGCCTTAGGATTCATAGGGGCTTCAGTCAATAAGGCTGCTTAATCTTCTGGAGAGACTCTTAATTCATTAAAGTAAGCATGATGCCAAATTCTTTCCATGTCATCCCAATTATTTACTATACCATTATCAACTGGATATTTTAGGGTTAGAATTCCCCTTTTTGCTTGGGCTTCATCTCCAACGAAAGCCTCCTTATCATCCAGTCCAATCATGGCACTTTTATTTTTAGGTCTTCCCACAATTGCTGGGAAGCAACATCTTGGTGCATCTTCTCCTGCTATTCCTGCTTTGCATTATCCTGATCCATTATCTATTACTACTGCTGGTCTAAGATCGTCTGACATTTCTTTTATATTGATTAAATGCTTTCTTCCATGATCTGGACTTTTAAACTCTCCTCAAATCCAAATATACTGTTCACTTCTGATAATTTAATATATTATTGTGGCTATTATAAATTTAATTATTATAATAGCCACAATTTGTAATTAAAAATAAGAGTTAATTTGTTTGTAAAAATATTTTCAACTCAAATTGATTAAACGAATTCTTCAAGGAAAAACGTAGAATAGTATTAATAATTTATTTACTTCAATTTATTGATGATATCATAATTAATGCAATAAGTAAAAATTAAGGATCGTGAAAAAATTGAAATTTATTTTTCTGCCAGAGGTTTGGTTGATTTAGATGTTCTTTCTAAGAGTGATCCACAATGTTATGTGTATTTAAAGGAAGGAGCATAGGGAGTAGAGAAGTTATTAGGAAAAACTGAAGTTAGGAAAAATAACTTGAATCCCGATTGGAAGGTATTAGTTGTTATCTAATTTTAGACTAGTGTGGTCTTAGATTTTATTTTCGAAGTCAACTAATATTTAAGATGTGTTGTAATAGATAGCGATGAAGGAGATTTCGATGACAATGACACAATTGGAAGTTTATAAGTAATCAATTATATTACATAGACAACTGTTGGTTAAGTTATGGGATCAAGAAATTAAATATACATAGGCGAATTGAAACATTAAGATAAAGCAAGAGGAAAATTACTTATAAAAGCTGATGTAAGAAAAGATATAGGAGGAAATAATGAATTAATATATTGGTAATGGTATGGATAAAAAATAAAAAATATGGATGGATGGTTTGGTACATCTGATCCCTTTTTAAGATTCTATAAATGGCATATGAAAACAGATTGGTTGTTAGTTCATGAAACTGAATTCAAATAAGATAACTCAAACCCAGTTTGGAGAGGATTTGATATTTCACAGGACAGGTTACATGATGATAATCCATAATAGCCAATAAAAATAGAGTTGTGGGATAATGAAAAGAATGGGAAACATCAATTAATTGGAGCTATTGAAGTTACAATTGAATAAATTATATTTCAAGAAAAGAGATAATTTTAAGTTAAAACACCATAAGGGGTAATAGTTTCTTACATAGTAGGAATTAGGTGGCATTCTAGGGATTAAGACAATGATGAAACCATCATTTATAGACTATCTTAAAGGTGGAGAATAAATCAATTTATCTATTGCAATAGATTTTACAGGATCCAATGGAAACCCTAAATACAAGGACTCATTACATTACAATAACCCAGGATAATTAAACTAATATTAGAATGCTCTCAGCCAAGTATCTGAAATATTACTTAATTACGATTTCGATAAAAAAGTGCCAGTATATGGTTTTGGAGGTATTCCTCATTTACCAAATTACAAAAAATCTGAAAGTGATCATTGGTAAATGGTTTATTTTATTTAGTTTTCCATTGAATGGCAAAAAAGATGATCCTGAAGTGTTTTAATTAGAGGGGATTATGAAAATTTATAGTTTTGCCCTGTAACATATTGATTTAGGATCCCCCACCAACTTTGGACCAGTGATAGAAAATGCAATGAAGCAAGCAGAGAAAAATAAAAAGAAAGATATTTACAATGTTCTCCTTATCCTAACAGATGGCTAAATTACAGATATGGAAGAAACAAAAAATCTAATCAAAAAGTGCACACATTTGCCCATATCTATTATAATTGTGGGGGTAGGAACTGCTGATTTTAGAGATATGAAAAATTTGGATGATGATGAAGATTAATAAAGAGATGAGAAAAGAGATTTGGTTTAATTTGTACCATTTTAATAATGTTCTTAACTTCCTGGAGGTTTGGCTCGAGAATTGTTAGCTGAATTACCAAATCAATTAGTGGAATATAAATTATTAGTTGGAAAAGAACCACAACAAAGTTAAAATGTAGACATTAGTAAATTATTCATATGAGTATAAATTAAACCAGTTGCAAGTTTATAAGATATTTATGAAATTCATTTTCATTAGATACATATAGTAAAATATTTATTTTATATTTCTTAATGCAATAAGTAAAACCAAAGGATAGAGAAAAAATTGAAATATATTTTTCAGCACGTGGTTTAGCAGATTTGGATGTTGTTTCTGAGAGTGATCCATAATGTTTTGTATATTTAAAGGAGGGCGCTTAAGGGGTAGAAAAATTGATAGGCAAAACCGAAGTTAAAAAAAACAACTTGAATCCAGATTGGAAAGTAATAGTCCCTGTAACACTAGACAAGTTTTGTTATAGATTTTATTTTTGAAGTGAATCAGTATTTGAGATGTGTTGTAATAGATAGCGACGAAGGAGATATCGATGATAATGACACAATCGGATGTTTGCAAGTAAAGCATTTTTTTAATAAAGACAACTGTTGGATAAGTTATGGGATCTAGAAATTAAATATACATAGGCGAATTAAAACACAAAGATAAAGCAAGAGGAAAATTGCTTATAAAAGCTGATGTAAGAAAAGATATAGGAGGAAATAACGAATTAATATATTGGTAATGGTATGGATAAAAGATAAAAAACATGGATGGATGGTTTGGTACCTCTGATCCCTTTTTAAGATTTTTTAAATGGCATATGAAAACAGATTGGTTGTTAGTTCATGAAACTGAATTTATAAAAAATAATGAGAATCCAGTGTGGAAAGGATTCGAAATAGCACACGATAAATTGCATGATGAAAATCCATAATAGCCATTTAAGATAGAATTGTGGGATAATTAAACTAATGGAAAGCATTAATTAATTGGAGCGATTGAAGTTACAATTGAATAAATAATATTTTAAGAGAAAAGATCTTTTGAAGTTAAAACACCCAAAGGAGTAAGTCGAATTAATTATCTTAGGAATTCGGTGGAATTATAGGAATAAAGTCAATGATGAAGCCTTCATTTGTAGAATATCTTAAAGGTGGAGAATAAATTAATTTATCAATTGCAATAGATTTTACAGGATCTAATGGTGATCCTTCATCTTCTTCGTCCTTGCACTACAATGGTTCAAATTAACCTAATTAGTATCAGAATGCTCTCTAATAAGTATCAGAGATCTTACTTAACTATGATTATGATAAAAAAATACCAGTATATGGTTTTGGTGGAGTACCCCATTTCCCTTCATACAAAAAATCTGATGCTGATCATTGGTATTAATATTTATGAATTAGTTTCCCATTAAATGGAAAGAAAGACGACCCTGAAGTATTTGAGTTACAGGGTATCATGTAAGTTTACTAAAATGCTTTAGCATTTGTTAATTTGAGTGGTCCAACTTATTTTGGGCCAGTAATAGAAAATGCAATGAAGCAGGCAGAGAAGAACAAGAAAAAGATATTTATAATGTTTTGCTTATACTCACAGACGGATAGATTTGTGATATGAGGGAAACCTAGAAATTAATAAGAAAATGTTCAAAACTTCCAATTTCAATAATAATAGTTGGGGTTGGTTCAGCTGACTTTAGTTCTATGGTGGAACTTGATGATGATCCAGATGGAGGTGAGAAGAGAGACTTGGTTTAGTTTGTTCCATTTAATAAATGTTCTCAAAATCCAGGTGATTTAGCAAAAGAACTTTTAGCTGAGCTGCCTAATCAATTAGTTGATTATAAATTGTCTAATGGTAAAGAACCTAACCCAAGCAAATAAGTAGATTTGAGTTAATTGAAATGACATAAATTTATAAATTATGATCTTTCTTCCTTATTATTATACATAAGGCAGTAAATACAGATACATATTATATATTGTTTTGTCAATGTATCATTTTTGTTTTTTAATTACATTCACATTTTGTGTGGCATCTAATTTTTAATTTAAAGTAAATTTGATCATTGAGATTCATACCCAATTTAGCTATTTAAATAGAATAATTTAATATGAAAAATATTATATGAGAATACTTAAAATGAAATTGAATAGTAATTAATAAATAAATTTATCAAAAAATTTTAGGATTGCTTATTTTTAATTATAAAATTGGTTTGTTAAATACAAAATTAAGTAATATATCATTTTTTTTAATAATTTGATTTTGACTCTTCTTCCCATCTTACTCTCCTTCCACCTACCCATTCCCCTGCTCTTTCAACTTATCCAACAACATAAAGTCCCCTTCCATGCTATTTACCATTATGCCAATCTCCTTCATATCTTCGTCCATCACTCCATTCATATATACCATAACCCTTAAATATATTTCTTAAGGAACCTGCTTTTGATCATTAAAATATTATCCTTCATATTTTCTTCCATCTGGCCATGTATAAGTTCCTTTCCCATGCATTAAATTATTTTAAAAATCTCCTTCATATTTTCTTCCATCAGGCCAAGCTAATATCCCTGCTCCATGTAATTTATTTTATTACCAATCCCCTTCATAATATTGACCATTCGGCCATATATATTTTCCTAATTGTTTTATTTTTTATACCTTTTCCATGTTTTTAACTATTTTAAAAAAATCCATGGTAAGATGAACCATCTGCCCAAACTTCAAACCCATAACCATGCTATTTATCATTGAACCATTATCCTTCATATTTTGCACCATCCACATGTAAATACACTCCATATCCATTTGCCATATCGTTTTCCCATTCCCCTTCATAAGTGTCCCCATTACAATGAGTGAACTTGCCTCTTCCTGTTGCCTTATTGTGCCTCCATTCTCCTTCATACTTTGCACCATCTGGCCAAACTTATATCCCATATCCATCCCTTGCTGAACCTCTCCATTCCCCTGTATACACTGCACCACCTTTGAATCTTATACTATTTTTCAAATACTTATAAGGAGAACGAACCTCTGTTTTATAATCATCTTAGTCTAAAGTTATTCCGGATTCTAATTGTTCCTGTTAATCATGAGTATGCATTGTCCTTTGAGGTATAGATTCCAAAATCCTCTAATAAACCAATTTTCTTCTAACTAAATATCCCCTCCAATGTTTCTATATCACTAGAGCCATTTTAGCTCTCGTTTACATTTTTGAACTTTATTTAGATGAAGAAGTTGCTACAACTAAAACATATTCCTACGTTCAAAAAACAAAATTTACTGATTTCTCCATGTCCATTAATCTTTCTTTCTCACATTTACAATTGGTGCACTAAGCCCCCATTTGTTTATAAATAATTATAGTAAAATCAATCTTAATAAGCATTAAATCTCGAGATCTTAAATGTCAATTATTTTAGATCTTATTGAAGTAATTTTTATTGGCTCTTTAAGTTTTCAACATTAGTTTACTTATACTAAACTTAATGATTTAGAATATTCTAATCAATTACATTTTCCACTTCCCTCACATTTTCATGATAATCCTCTTCAGATCCTATCAATTATGCAAGACTATCCAATTTAGCTTATAATTGACTATAATAATGACCCTATTCATTTGGTAATATTTTCTAGTATTTTGCTGTATACAATTTAACAGCACTCTAATTTTATTTATAATCCCTTGGTGTAGGGATTTAGAATTGAGATTGTTTGGGGGATTGTTGTTTGAATTAAGACATAGATCTCAAAGGACTAACATATTTAAATGCAGAATTTGAGTCACATTTCATCGGTTCGGGTGATTAATTATTCTTCATCATCACTCTGCTTGGACTTCCTTAAAAATCTAAAAATCCTTAAACTCGTTACTTGATATTGAAGTTCTTTATTTAGTTCTATATTTTGTTAAATCCTGCTTCAATGTGTTAATATTTTCATTTCTTTTAGTTTATGATGCTGCCTATACATAATGGGATCAGTTACTAATTTTAATATTGTTTAAGCCATTATTTATTTTGATTTGAATTTGCTGTTGATTTACTTTCTATAGTTTTACAATTATTCTGACAAGTCTAAATTCATTTAACAGATTAAATTAATAAATGAACTAATTAAAAGGAGACAATAATGAAGAAATATTATTAATAGTCAATGATAATTAAATATCTCAACCTGATACACAACCAGCTAAAGTTTAACTTTAACCAACTATTACACAATAAATACTTGAAATAGTCAAATCTGATGATTACAATTATTATTAGTATCCTCCGTCACTAGAAAAGGCTTAAATTCATAGAGAAGCTTATTATTTATGTCCAGATAAATCTATCGTTGATAAATATGCAAAAGAGGAATGTGAATGCTGCAAGTAGTCTTTTATATCATAAATTAGAAAAAAAATATATCGAAAACCTTTTAATTGGTTATGTGGTGATCTATATGAGTTCACTGAAGAATTTGGAGTATCTATACCACTTTATTTTTCCATGATAAAATTTCAGATAGTTATATTTGTGATTGTGTTTTGTTTATATGGAATCTTCTTTATGCAATTGACCTAACAGTTGTGCTAAAACTCTGACACTTGTGATACTATAGAATGTAGAGAATGTTAATTCAGTTAAACATATCACTTTACTGATATTGTCACCATACAAGAATATCTACTACATTAAGTCGACACTAATTAATACAATTATTATTAAGCTGCTGCATTCATAGTATTTTTAATTAATTTACATTTGCCATTTTTTTATGATTTGCTTGTTTCATATGTGTAACAATACCTTTAATTAATAGGGAAATAAAATTCTCTGATAAAGACCCATTTTAGAGTTAAACTGAAACTGCCCATTCAATATATGTTAGGCATTTACAACATAAATACGATCCATAAGAAATCTTTAATTTGATTAAAGCTAGTATAGGGAAGAACCCTAATCCAGAAATTGCAGCAAAAGCTAAGTAATTAATGTTACTAAATAAGAGCGCTCGCATAACCTTTGATAGAAGAAATAGTTTACATTCATGATACATCAGAAATCATTAAATTATAGGTATAGAGATAAGAATTATTTTCCAAAATATTTTCTTTAGCATATAAACTGGACTCTGTACATACTAATTAAGTTAACCAAGATCTCTAATTTTAAGAATTATTTGCTAAACTCTAGGGAGTGAATATAGAAATTGAAAAATATATAGGTAATATGAAATTTACCAATTTGGATCATAAATAGGATAATAGTAAATTAAATTTAGAGCAACTTCCTTTTAGCAAGAAAGCTATAATTAGATTTAGAGAAGAATCTGTTTATCGATTAATACTCTCTCATTTCAAAAGGACATTTTGGTAGGATCTAAAAATTAAACTAAATTTTATAATCCATCCAAAAATACTAGATAAAATAGCTGTTAAGAAATCATACAGGATTAATGGTTTATTTTGGGAGCACATTGGAATGAAATCATATGACAGAGTAGTCACTAAAATTAAATCCCTCGTTATAATGATTCTTTCATGTATAGCATTAATGGTAGCTTATGAATTAATTTATCTCTATGCTAATGATCCTGAGTTTAAAGCTAATAAAACAAATGGTAATTTAACAAAAGCAGAAAAGGCAGCTACTAATATATTTACAATATTAGTACCTATTATAACTACTGGTGCTATCTTAATAGTTATTATAAATTAAAAGAAAGCTAAAAAGAATACATTTTCTCATCAAGAAAGAGGGTATATGCATTTTTTGATTGTTGTCAATTATTTACTTGTAACATTTGTTCCATACATAATAACATTTGAATTTTGGAATGGAAAATAATTTGCAACAGCTATTTATAATTTAGTTACATTAACATAAAATAAATTGATTACTAAGAATATATTTCACACTTTTCATATCAGATTAATCACAAATTTACTGAAGAAAAGAAAAGCAATAAAAAATTATACCAATTATTTTCAGGGAGAACTTAATAATCTACTCACTCCTGCTGCATTTCCTCAAAGAAGCAGAAATTGCAATGCAATGTACAGTTTAACGATAGGATTGTGCCTTATTTATGTCTGCCCACTCATTACTTTAATTTGCTTCTTTTTCAATTGTTATATTTATTTATATGATCGCTATAGCATTACTCATTTTTATACACTTGATAAGAGATTCACTATTGCTTTGATGAGGCATTAAATTAAAGTATATTCAATTGCTTTTTATCCAATAAAGATTTACTTATTTATTAAAATATTTTGGGATTATGGTTGGCTCATTTATGCAGGAGTCCCTATTTGTATTGGAATCAGTATTATAGCAATAATATTTAGAAGAAAAATAGTTAATTTTATTATATTTCATATATTTGGAATAGAAAAGAAATAAACTACTACATACTAACCACAAACATACACTCAAAGCTATTATGACTATATTAAAGGTATTTTCTAATTATATATTTTAGATCTGAAAATAGATGAATAAAATTAATTAAGTTAAAAGATCTTAAAACTCAACCCGTAAATATGATTTAATTTACAAAGAAAATTATATAGCAATCAAATCTAATAAGTTTATTCATTTTAAGGGTAATAACATTCAAACATCTCTAAACTCTCTTAAAAATAATACTCCTTCTATAAATTAATAGTTTCTTATTTTTTATTTTATTCATCATTATTTCTTAGTTTATCAGAAATCATCTCAATAGTATTTTACCCTTATGTTTCTACTTAACAATTTTCTCTGCTTTATTTCCAATACCCACTAATTTCAATAGGTATCTTAATTTCACAAGGATTTTCGGCAAAAAACCTTTAATTTTAAAATTCAATCTTTAAAATTATATAGTGAGAGCATCTAAACTTTGTAAAATTAATGGTTGTTAATGGACAAATGTCTTATACTTCAGGTAGTGTTATGATTACTTCCCCCTTACTCTTTTATAAAGTAATGTCTCCCTTTTGTAGTATAATTCTTGGATTAGCATTTACCTGTGGTTTAAAAAAGGTTTTGTCTGAAACTTTGAATTCAAAACATAATTAGTATGAAACTGTGGCCTCATTAAGAGCTCTTTTTTAATCACCATGAAATGTTAACTTGATTTAATCAAAATTAAAATCAAGACTCCATTTTGCAGTATAAAATTTACTATTTGTAAAAAATCCCGAGTTCCTGGTACATAAGATTGTTTCAGAATCTTCTTTTTTTTCTTGTTTCTTAGGTAGCGAAGGTTTTTATTTTTCTACAACCTTAATTTCTTGTTGAAGGGAACCTTTTTGTTCCCCAAACTTGTAATTGACTTTTAAAGTACATTTCAGTTTGATATCTAAGATATCTCCAGATTTTGGATATTTGTATTAATATGTAGGTACTGTTGTTTCAGGGGCGTAAAATGTCCATTTTTATTTTTCTTCATCAAATTCTTTTATCTGGACATAATGTTATTAAAGTTCTTCATTGGCGTTGTAGTTCTTACCAAAACAACTCTAATGATTATACCGATAAACTACAGTTACTTTGTAATAGATCTGTGAATTATTGTAATAAATACCTCTGCGGTCACATCAGTTGAATTATTTTCTATTTCCTCCTTTGTTGTTTGAATATTCTTTAAATAAAAATTGATATTTTCACCTGCAAAAAATTCATTCTTTTCCATCTCTAGAGTTATTTTCTGAGTCATTATATAATTAATAAAATTCTATTCATTATTTTTGTCAGAAATTTGTTTGAATGATCTAATTTGGAATCTTTCTCATAAATTTTATAACATATAATTATATGATACTATACATGCTTGTCAGTTTAATAGTTTAAACTTTCCCACTATTATTTTTCTAGATTATTTGTTAAATTTTTATATTTTTTTAAGCATTCTAAATGATATGGTATCAATATTCAATATTTTTATTTTTGATCAGCACCAGCTCAAAAATGATTATTCAATGGGCACACATTAATTCATAATATATATTCTATTATTTTCAATGTGGAATTTATATAAATTAATTGGTTTAGGCAATCCTCATATTTTTGATGTTTAATTTTTCCACTTCAAGCATAGGATATACTTTTCTCCATTCCTAGTTTTGTGTTTAGATACTGGCTGGATGATTCTCTAATAAATTTTATTCATTATTTTCTGGGGATAATATCTAACTGTTTCGCTCCCTTTAGATTTAAATTATTTATTCATTATTTTCCCTATTCTGGAATATTTCGAGAGGCAACAAGATATCACAGTTCATTTTCTTGTCTTATGGAAACAATATTTGCAGAATAACAAAATGCCTACAACCAATTTTTTGTCCTAAAGTTATTGGAGGGATAGTAAGATTTTAGTAAATTTTAAATTCTAATTGTTATTATTACTAGTTGATTCTGTAAGGATCCGATAAATGTAATTTTGGCATGGCCGCTACTAACCTATCTTACAAATAAAACTCAGCACACAAATAAGCGTTGATTTAAATATTTATCTTCCATAAGTTTCTGACACTACAATTCAAAAGAATTGGCTCATGAGAAGAATAAGTTGACTAATCAAGTGCTGCTGAGATATTAATTCTCTTCATATCATAAATAAATACTCCTTCTTTTCCTGAAATATAATACTCTTTTTTTTAATTATATGCATTGTCTATCTGTTAAGGCATCTTATTATAGGGCTTATATATGTCAACAATTATTGGTTGAGAGGTTTATTGGGTTTTAGAATCCCTTACAAATACAGTGGCCTATATTTCATAGTAAATTTTGCATTAAAATTATTAACATATCATTTCCAGGCTGGGTTAAGAAATTTTATTGAACTCAAATTATGTACTTAAATTGTCTCTATTTGAAATTTAAGTATAAAATTTGTTTTTCTTCACCGTATATTTATGGAACCAACTTTAAGGTTCTTTGTACATTCCCTCCTCAAATCCTTAAATCTAAGTAATAGAAATGAATTACTTTTATTTCAAAATCATATTCACTTGCTCCTATAACCGTCAGATTCCCAGTGATCTGCTCATCAACACTAAAGCTTTCTTTATCTAATTTTATCTAAATTTCCAAAGTTGGGCCATTTTGATTATTCCCCATTTTAATTAAATATGTCAATAATTGGATTAGTAGGTCCTACATGTTGTGGTAAAATGACTTTCTGCAAACTAATGTAAGAAAGGAAGAATTATAGAGTGATAGAGTTTGATAAAGTTGAAGACATAAAATAAGCAGTTTCTTCAGTCTATAATACTTGGAAAGAACCCACAATTATTTCACCTATTTCCACAAAGAGCCAGTTTAAGGTTTGTTTTTATTTATGAATAGATTTGGAAAAAGAGAAACTATTTCCATTTGATTTTCTTAGATGCACCAATACACATCAGATATAGGAGATATGTAAAAAAATATGGATAAATTGAATTTGAAGCATTTATTGCAATTGATGATAAAGTATAGATGTATATAGATTAGTTACGTTATCATATAAGTTTTTTAGAATTAAGTAAATCATGCAAAGTATTTCTGAAAAATGGGACTAATTCAATTGAAAAATTCAATGATTACATTGATAGTTAAATGCATACTATCATACGACCATTCAGACCAAATTGGGATGTATATTTCATGAAAGTAATCATAATTACATTTAGATTGCATATACAATAAAATCAAGAAGTAATTGTATGAAAAAGAGTGTTGGGGCTATTTTAGTAAATGAACATAAAAGAATATTAAGTACATCATACAATGGTACTCCAAAAGTTATGAAAAATTGCAATGAAGGTGGATGTGATGTGTGCAGAAAATCAAAATAATTAGATTTAGAACTATATAAATGTATGTGTATTCATGCAGAAGAAGGATGTATTTTAGAATTAGGAATTACATAAACTAGAGGTTGTACATTATATTCTACACTATTTCCATGTGTATGGTGTTGTAAAGCATTATTATAAGCTGTAAATTATTATAATATTTAGGGTGTCACAAGAATTGTTTATGGGGAATAAGGACACTGGGATCTATCTCTCAATTTCTTAGGTGGATTAATTAAATATGAGAAAGTTGATTTAGATTAATATATTTATTGAATATATATATAATGTAATAGACAGGTATTATAAGTAATTATACATA
>JMSD01000035.1:83651-107419 GCA_000715435.1 Paramecium caudatum
CTAAAATTTAAGAACAATAGCCTAAATTGCATTGTTTTCGTTCTTTTATATCTTTTCTTTGGGCTCCTTAACTACTTCTTTAACCTCTTTTACCTCTTATGGCTACATTATAATTGTTTTGTCTTTGCTCTTATCCAAGAGTGAAAGTCTTTATTATTATTAATTAATCGATAAATTCGATTAATCTACAACCTTCATTTAATCAGTCGATTTATCCTATGACGCTGATTGATTATGTTATTCTGGTGCAACAGCTTTTTATGGTACAGATATCATAGTCTTCGGTAATTGCTATAAAATAGATTTGGTTTTTGATATTGACGAAGCAATAGTGTCAATAATTTACTCCCCTAAGCCAATATGATTATAGAAAATATTCAATAATTTCATCAATGTTCTTTAATTACCTCTATTATCCTGACAAAAATCCTTAATCGTCATATATACCTTGAAGGATATGTAAACTAACCTCTTATTATGACTATCATCTAACCTTACCAACATCTTTGGATGATGTTTGAGTGTGTTACTTGATTGAAAAGACTGCACTCGAAACATAAAGTCCTTTTCACCCATAAAATCTATTTTCATTTAATCAAATTTCTCAGTATATCTTTCAATTATTTCTCTTGTTGGAAAACATCTAAATAACATCCAAACAAGCAAAATAAATATATTCTATTCTCTAACAACATTCTACCTATTTTAAACTATCTGAGAGTATTCCTATTTTTAACTTATATTAGATATTAGTTTATTATTCACAAACTCACTATACATATCAAGCATTCTATCCAATCTCTAAAATATTTAATAGAAGTATAGTTTGCTCCTCACATCGTCATCATTATATACTATCAAACTGTTTGTCAATTTTTTCTACTACAATTTTTAAATATATTCAATAGCCTCTAAAAAGAATGGTAAACTATATTAAAGCATTGAAGTCTCCCACATATCTGCAAAATCAATCTTTTTTACTCGAAAAGTTGTATAGTGATTTTATACAGGTGACAAGAATGCTTACTTAACTTCAACTTCATTTTCTTTTGTAAGAGCCTCAATTTTAGGATTTATTTCCTTAACCTCACTTTCTTCACTAATACCTAAATACATCTTAGTTTCAATGTGAAGGAGATAATAAAATGAATCTCTCTTAATGTATGAAGTTTCAGTGTCTTCAGAATTCTAAATCTAAGAAAACTGAAATATTGCATTTTCATCTGGGGTTTTAATCATTTCCAAATCAACTATGTTACCCCTTTTAACAATCTTTAAATATCTTCCTGTTTGATAGTGACGTAAACGATATTATTTCTTCCAATCTACTCTTCCTCCATTCATTTAATCAGCACTTTCAATCTTCCAAAAACAACTATTCGGAAGATCTCCCATCTTTTTCTATTCTGAATTATTAAAGAATTGAAAATTTTGAAATGCCACAACTACATCATCGATTAGAATTTTCTTCAGGATGCTACCATCTGATTTATTTAGATCAAATTCTTTCTCAATCTATGAATTGTGCTTCGTTAATTTTAGTAAATGATCTTTTGCACCTGTTTAAGGTTCATTTGTTACTGCCATATTTTCAATCTTCAATATTTGTAAAATCTTTTTAAAAGGATCATAAGGTTTTAATGCATTTACATGCAATTTCATTTCAGATAGATGAAGAGCTATTACATCACCAACATGAAGATAATCATCATGTTCAGATTACTTCTCATTGTTACTAGCACAATGATAGGCTTCTACTCGCCATCTCGTTGAATATTCAATACTTCCTTATATTCTAGAATGTTTGATTTCATTTGTAAATTATTTCTTTAATTTCTTATCCTTAGTATCTTTATACTTATATTCCATTCCTTTGTACCCTGTAAAGAGTGAGGGTGGCCTATTACAAACTACTTTTGTACTAGATAGAATAGCTGCATCCTTATTGTATACTATATTTGTTCTCAACTTCTAAAAGTTCAAACAAGGAGTGAATTTCAATATACTGCCCTCATCAGGGAAATCTTTCAATTAAAAACGAAGATCTTCAGGATTTTCATCATTGAGTGTGAGGAACTTAAGTGAAGTTACATGCACTAACATAAAAGTAGATGAACCAAAGATAAGGGGAACACCTGTTAACTTACTAGCCAAAGAGATATTGGAAGTGACTTCACCATCTAAATTAGTTCGTAAACTTTGAATCATTCCTTTTCTTTATTTCACATCTACTCTAATCGTATTTATTACCTGATAGTTCACTTAACTTTCTAAAATCTTCATTCACTATCTCTTTTAAGAGTTTCGATGTCCATTTAAAATTCACCACTGGAATGATTCGAAAAACCGAATTTTAAAAATCATGAAACAAGTTGCCATGTAAAGTGTTAAAACTCGTTAATTGGAAATCATTGCTCATAAATCCATCCGTATACATGTATATTTACGGATTCTTCGCCAAAGATAGAGAAATCAATGATGAATATGTTATGGGTTATTAACTCATTATTTTTATGATTCAAATAGTGAATAAGCATTTTGAGTAGTAACTACCTCTATTCATGGATATCCTACGTATCCCCAGTTAATCAAGAGAGTTTGACCCCGAGTATCTAACTAATGGTCTCCTACTCAAAACAGCCTAATTATTCAGAGACATGGTAATTGCAATCGATATCTAAAGTATTATATCCCCTAAATTAGACGCCAAGGTTGAATTATTAGTTGATGAAGGACTCTCTCCTTTCTTATTTGTTGAAGTAGAAGGATCCGAAGGAGCACGAGATGGTACAGTTTTATTCTATGGTCACATGGATAAACAACCACCATTTACAGGATGGAGGGAAGGTTTATCAGCCTACGATCCTAAAATCATAGATGATAAACTATATGCCAGAGGAGCAGGTGATGATCACTATGCAATCCTGGCCTCAGCTATTGCCATAAAAACCATTCAAGAGTGTGGATTGAAACATCCTCGTATTGTAATGACTTTTGAAGCCGATGAAGAGAGTGGATCTGATCATATCGAGCATTACCTAGCTAAATTAAAGGACAGAATTGGAGATGTGGATCTCATAGTCTGCTTGGATTCTGGATGTTTAAATTATGAATAATTCTGGTCAACTACAACACTAAGAGGATATGTTGGAGCAGATGTGACAGTTTAAGTTTTGAATGAGGGAGTACACTCAGGAGATGCATCAGGGATTGTACCATCTTCATTTAGAATCATGAGATAACTAATCAACAGAATCGATGATCCAATCACAGGAGAAGTAGTTGATGATTTCTAGGTTAACATTCCAGGAGAGAGATACATACAAGCTCAAAAGACAGCTTCTGTATTCTCTGATGGTATTGTCAATAAGTTTCCTCTCCATGATTAGACACAACCGGTTACAACAGATCCATTTAAGGCTTACATCAATAAGGTATGGAAGGCACAACTAGCTATTGTTGGTGCTTAAGGTTTACCAGAGGCTAAGAGTGCAGGTAATGTATTACGACCAGAAACCACATTGAAATTTTCTGTCAGATTGCCACCAACTAAAAATCCATAAGAAGCAGAAGCTGCATTCAAGAAGATTGTATTATATATTCATAAAAAAGATAACATCCAATGTTCCATACAATGCAACAGTTGTAATTGAAAACTTAAATTCTGGATCTGGATTTAATGCATTGGACAACAAACCATATTTAGATTCGTTAATCAATGAAGCCTCATTGACCTTTTATGAGAAGGAAGCTCTTACTTTCGGGGAAGGAGGTTCGATTCCGTTGATGAATACACTTCAACATTCATACCCCAATGCATAGTTTATTATTACAGGTGTCCTTGGTCCAAATGCAAATGAACATGGTCCAAATGAGTTTCTACACATCCCTTATACCAAGAAGTTAATCGGTTGCATATCGCATATAGTGGCAGGTGTTTAACCACATTTATTGAGGTGAAATGTATATTATATAAAATAATAAAAAATGACAACATGGAGAGCCTTAATTTCACCATCAAAAGATGTGTCTCTTTTAGAATCAAGACAAACTAAACATTTAAAAACAATTACATAAAGCACAAATATTTCATAATAAAAACCAACAACACGATATTCCTTAGATTAAGGATTTATACTTGATGTATTAAATTCCTTAAATAGGACTTAAATATAGTTGATGATTCGACGATTAGTGAAATAAAGTAAATTTTAATAGAAAATTAATAAAGTATGTTACTATTGCAAAAAGAAATTGATTAACATGATTACAATTAAAGATAAATTTTAGCATTATAAAAATAAATAATCTCATAAAGAAGCAAGTATAATTTAAAGATTAGTGCATAAATCAGTACTTGCCAAAAAAAGATGCAAGAGATTTAAGGAAAACTACAAGGGAAAAAATGAATTTATGAATATAAAATATAATAATATATGGGTGTTTAGTGTTGCAAACAATCAGATGATTAACCACAAGAGCTATCTAATTAAATATCAAATAAGGAACCACTAAAGTTAAGTAACATTCCTGAATCTCAAACAATCACAAAAGAATTATTCGAATCAAAGGGATAAAAGGAATTTGACATCCTATACATAAAAGACCCATTCTAAATTTAAGGAGACAGTTAATTTATATGCAAAATTGCCGGTGATATTGATGAGTTAGATGTTGTTCAACATTCACTTCGATCACTGGACAGTTGCTCCGATAACTTACCAGATGATACAAATACAAAAAAAACAATTCTGAAAAGGGAGTTACATTACATATCGAAAGGGAAAGTGCAAATTAACAATAAAAAAAAGGTTCGATTCGATTTACATAGGAAATCTTGATTACTTTATATATAAAATTAGCAATCAGTCAGATTTTGGCTTTTCTTTACTTTCCACAATTTCACCTTCAGAATTATCCTCTTTCTTTGTTTCTTCTTCAGGTATGGTTTTCTTCTTTTACTTTTTATCTTTCTTTTTTTCAGGAATGCAGAATACTACTTTTTAAATTCAAAATACTTATGTAGATCAGTAAAACACCAACAAGTGCAAATGATGATAAAACTAACCACTCTCTTGTTTCAAATATGAATACATTAGGCAAATCTGATGATTACTTCTTTGCATTTCTTTATCTTCTTTTACTCTAATCTTATTGTTAAGGATCGCTTCCACCATCATCACCTTCATGCTCTTTTTTTTATTGCATGATAATATCATCTATCTATTTAATAACTTTAAGCATTTCATTCTTCTTTGAACTCTTTTTCTTTGATCCATATTTTTTTAGATCTACACCTTCAAATAAATGATTATGTCTCTCTAAATCTAATTGTTGAGTTTAGAGTGATTGAATAATCTATATCTATATTATAATCTACCTCCATTGTCTCAGATTTAGTGATTCCATCAAGACATGATTCCACTAATGATGCAAGTGTATACATAATTGCATCCTCTTTCGTCAAACCTTATGATTGTATGATCTCTCCTAGTATGGGTCCCACCTTTTGTTGATTCTATTGTAAATAATATCTCGATGAAACAACACAAGCAGCATTAGTGAGCTGCTGTTCATCTTGCAATTACCCATAGACAAACGCGAACAGCACACAAATGAACATTAATTAATTTTAATTATTATGGAAACCCATATCTCACTAAAGATTAAAACTATGGATAGTAAAATTACGTGTGTTTCAATCAATCCTCATAATACTATCCTCTAACTTAAGCAAATGATCTTTGATGAACTTTAAATACCTATTGATAAATAGAGACTAATTTATCAAGGAAAGGTATTAGAAAACAATAAAACCATAATAGAATATAAGGTATAATGAAGTTAATTTAGATACAACATGAGCATGTGATATTGTTACCAGGTTAGCAAGTTTAAGATTAAGTTGTATAATAATAATAACAAGAAAATGAGGGATATGATTTAGATATTTTAAGTAGTATTCTAAGAACATTAAGTATGATTCGAGATTATTTAGGATAACATCAATATAATAGATAAAATGTAAGAAGAATGGTACAATAATAGAGAAGTAATGGTATTAGAATGTTGTGATTTAGGATTCAATTTTGATAGATAATTATCAATGGAAGGAATAAGATAAAATTACTCAACCATCAAATAATTAATGGCTACATAAGTTAAAACTTCAGAATTAAGATAAGAAGATATTTAAAGTTTTAATTATAATAATTATAGATGAATACATCAATCCATTTGATCCAAAAAAGAGAAAATTTTAAGTTGGATAGTGGATAGATGTTAAGGATACCATAGATTAATGGGTACAATATATTAATATAATAGTTGGAAGCATAAGTGCAAATTGTAGAATAAAATAGAATATACATACATTATAATGGTTGGGGGAATAGATGGGATGAATGGTTGGATATTGGTTCATCAAGAATTGCTATATTTAGAACATACACAGTTGGAGGAGTAAATTAGGATTATTTATCTCCTATACCTGTCTGCGATCCTGATTGTGATGTCGAAAAACCAGAAATAGATATGCATAAATTTATATTTGATGTTGGACATATGATGAATGAAGTAACATAAATGTTAATTGAATTTGGAAAATTTGAGAATAATAAAAGAATAGCTAAAAGATAACTATAACTTTAATTAGATATCAATAAAGCTAAAAAATAATTTCATACTAGTACTCTCTCATCAAAAGAATAAGAAATTCATGAATATGAAGTAAAATCAAGTTTAATTGGATCATAATTGGCACCAATATTTGATAGAATGGGAAGAATGATGACTGATTTAGCACCTCACTTAGCTATGATGGGACAATAAACATAAAAGGCATAAGTTAATCCAAATAATTAATTCTTATTCCAAGTTCCAGTCACTTTGACACCTAGTGAAATCTATCAATCATAAATCAATGCTCCAACATTACACAGTAGATTAGAAATAGTGAGTAATAGATTAGCAGTACTAAGAATGACAGAGTTATCACATCAAGAAGATAGTGATGATGATCACTAATTTGCTTGATTTTTATTAGTTATTAATTATTTAAATGACTTCACTTATTAGGAGGTAGTGTGACAAATAGTAAGTTTGCAATCATAAATCTATTGCTAAAACTACCCCCTATATAGGATACTACACTGAAGCACCTAAATACACTTTAGATAATAAATTCTTACTTACTGGTTATAGAATTAATTACAATACTTTGTCCCTTGCAATCAGTATTAATTAATATAATTTAGAAAGTGTGTTCCATGTTCATAATGAAACATGCAATATTTGGTCACATTTCATACCTCTATTTATCTATTTGATTTTATTGATTCGATCTGAAATCTATTAAATAGCTCCCTTCATTTCATTCATGAAAGAATCTCCTAATCATTTTTCAGATATTCAATTATGGCCATTACAGTATTGTTTATTATGTGCTGTCATTTTGTTCACAATATCAACTATTTATCATACATTCTTTTGTGTAAACAATACATTAAGTTGTGTATTATTGAGGTATAAAAATAATGATTAAAGATTAGATTATGGTGGAATATGTTTGGTAGCAAGTGGCGGAACTATTCCTATTGTTTAATATGGATTTTATTGCAATTAAGAAATTAAAGATTCTTATACATGTTTGATTATATTGTTATGCACTTTTACATTTGTTTCAAGTTTATTTAATTATATGCATGAGGAAAAGTTTGTTGTTTGTAAAACTTTGATTTATGTCTTGTTTTTTACACTGACATTCATACCAATATTTCATCTGGTACTATTTAGTCGATGGAATCTATTGGGATAACATTTTCATTTCTATGATACAGAATAATACTTTATTGCAGTTATCATATAACTAATATGTGGAATAAGTTTTTATGCCTCAAGATTCCCAGAAAGAGTATTCCCTAAAAGATTTGATATTTTTGTAATTCTAAATCCTAATTAGTAGATTAATAGTCATACAATCTGGCATATTTTTGTAGTACTCTCCTATTCAACAGCATATTATTTGGCATTACATATGTACACTATTAGAGAAAATTATAAATGTGAATGATTATTGTTATTTTAAGAAAGAATTATAAATTTAATTAATATTCCGATTAAAAAATAGAGTAATAATATGATTCAGAACAAATAACAAAATATCTTCAATCTCTTCAAATTACCAGATATTATCAAGGAAGGCACATTAATTGGAATACTAGATGCATCAGGTTCCATGAAATCAAGTATTATTTACAGTTATTAAAGAATGGCCATATTTAGTACAACATTATAATGAATTAAAAAGAAAAGTAAAGCAAACTTGGACCATAACATTTGATTCCAAACCATATTTTTGTTTCTAGAAAGATTTAACTTTAGATTTCAAAAAATATGGAGGAGGAGAAACTGACATAATTGCTGCTTTCGAACACTTAAATGATTTATTAGGTATTAGGATTGCTAATATTAGAATTTTTGCCAAATAAAGAACAAATAACTGTACTATTTGTTTCAGACGGAAAGGACAGTTATTCTGATATAGAAAAAAGATTACTGAAATTAAATCCACCTAAAATATAAAACTTAAATTTCATAAGTTTAGGGATAGGAAGAGAGTTTCCCACATTTATTGCTATGAAATTGAGATAAATATATCAGACAGGAGATTCAGCTGTGTCACCTTTATATATAATTAAAGGTGAAGGATTGAAGCCAAAGAGTGAAGAAGAATTAAAATTAGCTATTGAGAAAATGTTTAAGAAACAGTTCCATAACATTTCAACATAAATTAGGCATTAGTAAATGTTAACTACAAGTCCTATTTTAGAATTTCCTTGGGAAGAGAAGGAAATAGAAAGGGCATGGAGTGGAAGTTGGGTTATAGCTGATACAGAAGAAATATAAATTGATAATTAAATGAAATTATAAATGATCAGACCTAATAGATAATAAATACTTGAAATTGGATTTTATTGGTTAAGGTAATTATAGTTAATGGGGCTACAAAGAAGCGTATTAAGAGAAGCTAGAGCAACTTTAAGAGTTTTCAATATTTTACTTAATAATTAAAAATGCTCATTTGCAGAAAGAGTATTACTTTAGGAAGGCGTTCTTGATATAATTAGTGAATTAAAATAAATGGCTGAAGAGGATGTATTATCAAAGTTGAATGAAGAGTAAGCTGCTTAAAGAATGTTAATTGGAACAAAAGTTGGTAAATTCTATGGAAAATTAATTAAAAAAAGATTAATGAGTTTAGGGGAGTTTGAATAATACAGAAATGAATTAATAACTTCTATTGAAGATAATAATTTAAATGATACAGAAGTAGAAAGATCTGTAATTACTTTATAGAATTAAAAAGAAATTCTATAAGAATAAGATTTGATTGCAGGATTAAGGTTATGTCCTTCTCAATATTAGTTTGTTATTTCATTTCCTATTATAGGTTTTGGTTTGGAGGTTCGTAGAAGTGATAGTGTTTAAGTTGAACCTTATCATATTTAAATTATATCATTAGCTAAACATCACAAATATTTAGATTCTGTCACAATGATTGAAGGGGCAAATTAAGAATTAGTATTATCAGTAGGTGATGGTGATAAAGAGACTATAAATTGTATACTCCCTTTATATCGTAAGTAGGATTTAGATTTGAAACCATTCCTTAAATCTAAATTATTTGAAGTATTGATGACCTATATGGTCAGTAAAAATGCTGATGCTATCCTAGGAACATCATATATGGCATTATTGTCAAATACATTTTACTTTTTATTAAGATAGCCACCTTCTAAATATAATTAAGATATGATGAATTTAATTACTGAAAGTTATGAATTAGTTTATGGAGATGATGAAAAGTATTAATATCATACTTAGCATTTAATAAATGCTCCTTAATTGACTCTTGCTGATTATAATAATATAGCCAACACTAAATGTGAAGATTTAGTTAAACCATTATTAATATTGAACTCAATAAAAGATAAAATTTAACCATAGCAAGTTAGAAACATTGTTACTAGGATTATTATTGAAGCAATAGGAAGAAGTTTGAAATAATAAGATATTATTGAATTTTTTATTACTTGGGATAAGTTTAATAAAGATACAATAATCAACCAAATATTCAAAATGTTGGCAGTAATTTCAATCCAAAATAATATCCATTTGCTGGTGACATGAGTTAAAGAAAGTTTGAAATATAATTATAAATTAACGCTTGCTATGAATAACTATAGAATTAGCCTTTTAAAATAGAGTTTCATAAATAAAAAATTATATAAGCATTATCTAAATAGAAGTATTCCTTTGAAGCATTATAATCCATTCATGAATATTATTTAGGAACATAATTTGATGATCATCTATTGATTATTGCTGTTTATCATGCAAGATTGTAAAATTCATGGGAAAGAGCTGTATCTCCATTGATAGAAGATATAAATTAAATATTAAATTAAGAAATAGTTAATATTGTTAAGGATTAAATTAGAGTTTCAAAAATATTTCCAATAGTATTGGTTATGATAAAAGAGAGATTCCCCGATTTATTTTGTCAAAAACAGGTAATTAAATAAAACATTGATGATATTCCTAAAAAAATATTTCATCATAATCCTCCTGGAATGGGATAGAGTAGAAAGAGAAGAAGAAGACCAGTTAAAAAGTTTAATTAATGATATATCATGACATTTTAACAAAGATTTTAGTGCTATTTATTATTTTTTAGACAACATTCTAATTAAATGTGTAAGCATTTGCTAACAAATTTTTACCTTTAAAATTATTTCTGTTCTTTTTCTTTCTTATCTATTCAAAGTTTCTCACTACAACATCAGCATTTCCATGAGCTTTATAATGTAAATAGTTTTGCAGTTTATCAAGATCATTACAATGGAACTACAATTCAAATTTAAATTCATCTAAAATATTTTAATTTTCAAATGTCTTGATGTCTAATGATGTAGAATGAGGTTAATTAGGACGGAAATGGGTTTTCGTTTATTATTCTAACTTTCTCACAATTATTGTGTTAACAAAAACTGATTTACGTTGAATCTTCTTTTCTTGTCTCTCCTACATTGAAGTTTGAACCTGCAATTAACTCTCCTCATCCTCATACTCACTTACTCCTTTTTGATACTAGGGTTAAATTGTAGTTTTTTTGCTTTTAGTAGGCCTTACCATAATCAAAGGTGACTCTAATTTAACAGAAGAACCATCTACAGTTTCTATAGCTGCAACTTGCATATCTTATTTTTGCTAAAATTATTTAATTGATGCTTATATTTCTTTAAATAAACATCTAAATTACTATTTTTAATTTTATCTTAGGTAAGTGTGATTCCGTTCTTAGTTGCTATGAAATAATTCTTTTTTGATTCTCTACTCTAAGTTTGGCTTATAGGTTAATAGTGGACATTCTATGCTTATGTGACTCATTCTCTAACAAATATTGCAAGATTTGAAGAATATAGAAAAAGATTGATTAAATAGGATACCATCCTTAATATTGTTGAACTTCTCAAAATCAGATTAAAAGTATCTTATTAAATTCACAAAGTCAGATCTTTTAATTTAATAGACAATTGAAAACTCGGTACTAATAGCAGAGCATTTTGGCGCTAATCCTGTGAAAAATTAATACTCACCAAAAACATCCCCTTTTCTCTTAACTTCCAGAATTTTCTTACTATTTTCTTCTATTACATTTATTTCTCCTTCATCAACATAATACCTATATAATGATAAGACTTTACAGAGTTTATTCATTTGGATCACCTCTATGGTAGACAAAGTCATTTGGGGTTAGTTTAGCTAATTTCAGCTAATTGATCAACGCTTTAGTTGTTTGTTTAGAAAACATTTGATGTAATATTTTCATTTTACCCACTATCTTTGTTTACAGGTCTCTGGATAGTTCATTTCTTAATCCAATGGGTAAATCATTTATAAATTAATTAACACTATCACTATTTTCATTATATTATGAACCCATTTAATATTTAATATAATTTCTTACTCTATTTTAAATAGTTTCATCGATGGAGTTTTTTCTCATATATGAATTAATCATTATAAGCTATCGACTAATTTATTTATATCAGATACGTATATTTTTCTCTTTAATCATTATATGATTTAAGGATTATACCAATAGAATTCAATGAATATGCATACATGAAACTTGATACAAGGATTATAAAATTAACAAATATCATTTCTACATAATTCTATGGAAGGATATCTCCATAGCCAACTGTGACCATAGTCACAGTGGCCCAATAAAATGAATAGTTATATCTGTAATACTCATTTTGATCCAGTAAATCTTTATTACTAATCCAAGTATTTCCTAAACTTTCTGTTTAAATTCCTATATAATGCCAAGCACATGCCATAAAATGTGCAAAAAAATAAATAGAACATACAAGGCTCATGATATCAGTAACATTGTTAAATGCCCCTTTCAAATAAAGTTGTTCAATATAATTTGCATAATTTTTCTTCAATTTAGTTAACACTAACGATAACTATATTAAAAACATAATCTCATTGGCTATTGTAACACGATATATTTCAAAACAGCACAAAAGCCAACAAATTATGCTTATAAGATCTTATAAAAAATGATTATGCATATAATTTTGGGATATTACTTTTCTCTCCGCTATTATTTCTCCTTCATCAATAATAGCCCTATTAAAGCATATTATAATATCCAAAACTAAATATAAAATAATAAGAATTTCAAATGCATGATAAAGCAACACTACAGTGTTGAAACATGAAACAAAAGGGCAAATCCACAAACAAATAAAACTCATAATTAGAGATATCTAATCCCAAATTATCATTCTCCTATCTCCAGGAAGAAATATAAACCAAGGTACTTACTGGTTATTTGTTGCTAAGTAAGTTTGTATAATTACCTATTTTTTTTTTTTAGATATCCTCAGTTAAATATGATTCTGTTGCCAGTAGATTTTTTAGTTTCGTTGGCAAAACATAAGAATGTTCAAACAAAATATTTTTAAAATATGCAATGTGAGAATTCTTCAATAAGTTCTTTATGAAAACATTTCCTTCATATTTTTTAATTGATTAACTATCATTTCTTTTTTCTTATGACTAACTATATAAGGAATAGTACATTTTGAGCCCTTCTACGGCTAAAGCTTTTAGAGTTCCTATTAGGGAAAGTTGCCTTTAACTGATCTATTTACATCGACCTATTTTCAATGCACTATTGTGATCCATCAGAGGGTATTTATATTGAATCCCTCGACTCTCCTTTTTAATATATATCCAATTATTGCTATTCTATGTATAAAGTTGGCCCCAAAAAAGGAAAAGTAGATTAAGCTCTCTGACTGTTTAATCCAATATCCTATAGCATTACAACTATTTATATTCAGGATATACTAATTTTTTAATGCTCTTAGTAATTGATATTAAATTTATTATATTGATTTTTAATTTTTCACTAATAATCTGTACTTTGAAGAAATCTTAAATAATCTAGTTTAGAATATAAATAACTTTAAACAAAATTTATTATTCATATAAATTCTAATTTCAAGAAAACTTGATAAATAATTTTGTTCTATTAAGAATCTTTTGGACCACACTTTAATTGAAAGTATATGCGCTTGCCATAAAGTTCTTTGATTTAAAATTATGTTTAGATTTCTTTTTTCTGAATTATTCAATATTTCTTATTACTTCATCAACATTTCCGTGAGCCTTATAATACTAATATATTTGAAGTTTATCAAGATCATTATTTAGAAATTACATTTCTCCAGAGAATTCTTCTAAAAAATTGTAATTTTCGACAATCTTTATATCCAATTGAGTTGAGGTTATTTTCAGATCATTGTTTATCCGAAAATTAGTTTTTCTCTGTTAATCTAACTTTTAGACTATAATTGTGTTGATTAGTCCTGATTTTCTCGATACCTTTGGTTTTTCAAGTTTCTCTTACCCTGAGGTCATTGATGGGATTTACTAGCTATCATCATCAGCATCACTGATTTCTTTTTAGAACCTAGGCTGTATGGTTGTTTTTTTACTCTTATTCTGCCTGTAAATCAATACAGGAGAGTCTATTTAAGTAGCAGAACCATCAACAATCTCTGGAGCTGATACTTGCATCTCTTATTTTTATTAAAATTATTTGACTGTGGATTAAAAATCTGAAAAAATGCATCTGAACTATTATTTTTCATTTTGCCTCTGATATTTTTCATTCCTATCCTAATAGGTGTTAAATAGACTTTTTTTAATCCTCTATTCTAAATTTGGTTAATAAGTTAGAAGTGGACATTCAATACTAATGTGACTCATTCTTTTGCATATGTTGCAGGATTCAAAAAACACACCGTTAGTTTAATTAAATAATAATGCATCCTTAATATTGTTGAATTTCTCAAAATCTTTCTAAAAATATCTGATTAAATTTATAAAGTCTGATCTCTTTATTTGGTAGATCTATGAAAATTATGTACTAATAGCAGAACATTTAGGTGCTTATCCTGTAAAAAATTAATATTTTCCAAAAACATCACCTTTTCTCTTAACTTCCAGAACTTTCTTACTATTTTCTTCTATTACATTTATTTCTCCTTCATCAACGTAATATCTATTGTTAAAATTTTATATAATTACAAATTCTATTCATTTGGATCCCCTCTATGATAAACAAAATCATTAGGGGTTAATTTAGTTAATTTAAGTTAATTAATCAATGCTTTAGTAGTTTATTTAGAAAATATTTAATTTAATATTTTCATTTTGCTTATGATTTTTGTTTATAAATCAGATGATAGTTCATTTCTCAATCCAATAGGCAAATCATTTATAAATTAGTTAACACTATCACTATTTTCATTATATTATGATCCCATTTAATATTTAATATAATTTCTTACTCTATTTTAAATTGTTTCATCGATGGAGTTTTTTCTCATATATGAATTAATCATAATAAGCTATCGCCTAATTTATTTATATCAGATACGTATATTTTTCTCTTTAATCATTATATGATTTAAGGATTATACCAATAGAATTCAACGAATATGCATACATGAAACTTGATACGATTATGATGAAATTAACAAACATCATCTCAACATAATTTTGAGGAATAATATCTCCATAGCCAACCGTTACCATAGTCACAGTTGCCCAATAAAAAGAATAATTATATCTAAAATATTCATTTTATTCCAGTAGGTTATTTTTACTGAGCCAAGTAACTCCTAAATTATCTGTTTATATTCCTATGTAATGCCAGGCACAAGCCATAAAATGAGCGAAAAAATAAATTGAAAATACTAAGCTGATTATGTCAACTGAATTGTTAAAAGCTCCCTTCAAATATAATTATTCAATGTAATTTGCATAGTTTTTCTTTAATTTAATGAGGACTAGAGTTAGTTAAAGAACAAATATTATCTCATTTGCAACCGTTATTTTGTAGATCTCAAAGCAACACAAGAGCCATAGTAAAATGCTTGCTAAATCTTAAATAAAATGACTGTGTATGTAATTATGAAAAATAATCTTCCTCTCAGTTAGAATTTCTCCTTGATCTATTATAGCCCTATTAAAGCATATCAAAATATCTAAAACCAAGAAGATAATAATGACTATCTCAAGAACATGATAAAGTAGCACAACAGAGTTAAAACATGCTACAAAAGGGCTAATCCACAAGCAAATCAAGTTCATTATTAGTGATATTTAATCCCAAATAATCATTCTTTTATCCCCTGGTAAAAAAATAAGCCATGGTATTTACTGATCATTATTTGCTCAATATAGTTTATTTTATACATTTCTTTTTTTTCGAAATATCCTCTGTTAAGTATGATTCTGTTGCTAATATGTGTTTTAATTTGGTTGGCAGAACATATGAATGCTCAAATAATATATTTTTAAAATATGCAATATGAGCATTTTTCAGCAAGCTTTTTATGAAAACATTTCCTTCATTTTTTTTTTATGATTGACTATCCCCTCTTTTCTCTAACGTGGGCTTTTTTTTAATTATTGTCATACGTTTTAAATTTTCCTTCGACTGAAACTTTTCTGATTTCTGTTGCTAAAGTTAATTTTCAAATGTTCCATTTGTTTTTGATTTCTCTAAATGCAATGTTCAGATTCATTCGAAGGCACCCTTAAAGAATCATGAGATTCAACATTCTTTTAATAGATATCCAACTATTGATCAAAGAATAGTGATGGACCTAACATTTGAGATGTCGATTATGCTCTCTGACTAATTAATCCTGACTCTTGCAACATCTAAATCTATTGAGATCAATTTTTTAATACTTTTTTAATCCCTTAATTATGTGTTATTAATAACTAATATTTTTTATTATCTTTTCATTACAAATGGTACTGAAAAAAGATATTTCAGATCAATTTACATTTTATTGTATAAATATTTATATTAATAACAATTATTTTATGAAAATTAGCGTGATAAAAAATAATATAATATTTGTATTTACAGAATGAATTGGTCCTAATTGAAAACCAGATTTGCTTATCAATTATACTTTTCATATTCTTTACCTGACACCCATGAGAAAATGATTGAAACTCTATGCAAGGATTATTTCGAAGTGCCTTTGCATTACAAATAATCTAATTTGTTATTTCAAGAAAGGCCTTTAAAAACATTGTTAAAAAATGGAAGTTTTATGCAAAATATTTAAAATATTCACGATTTCGGTGATCAATTACTGAGAATGAGTAGAGAAGAAGTAGAAAAATAATTGCCTTACTTTTTGAAATGATAAATATTGTGTTTAAGGTCATTTATTTATGTATTTAATTTACAGCCCAAAGTGATGTTTATAATTATTTCATATTCTCAAATCAACAATTCATCGCATAATCTGAATCTACTCCTATTGAAGTGAAATAAAATAATTTAAATAAATTATTAAAAAGAATTTTTCCAAATGGGAGTTTGCTCGTCAAAAAAGACCGAATCAAGAAGAAATATTGTCGTAAAACTTGAAGATCATGTAAAAAATATTGATCAAAATAATCTTCATGATCAAGCCCTATTGATATTATACAATAGCAGAAATTAACGAACGTTACGCATTAATGAGCCTGTAATCAGTGGGTTCGCTAAATAATTCCATAGGACTGCAGAACCCTCATAGAAGAGTTCTGCCTGAAAATCTTCGGTCGTCTGGAAAACTATTTTAAATGATTTGTAATTAAGTATTAAGTATATTACAATAGATAATATAATTTAGTTATATTTATAACATTTGCGTCGGAAAGAAATATAAATTCTTTCAGAATTAATCAAGACTTTATTACTACAAGATATTTCTAATTTCATTATTTAATTTGCATCATACTAGGAGGTTGATAAAAAAGACTAGTTTTTGCTTATTTACTTCTTCTTGGTTATATTTATATAGCTTAATAACTTCTAGCAACTTATCGTAATCTTTTGAGTTTGTATTGGGCTTTAAATTTTTTAGCTTTAAAATAAAAACTATACTTCCCAATATCTTATCTTTTTAATATTTTTACATATCTTTAACTTTTCTGGTAGTCTAAAATAACTTAATGATAATTTGAGTCAATAAAATAATATTTAAAAGTTTCCATTTTATCAATATCACAGCACTAAAATTTTGATACAATTTCTTCTATTTTTATTTCACAAATATTCATGTTTTCCATGTTGATTACTGACACATTCGAGTAAATGTCAGAGTTTTCTGCACTGTGTATTGCACTCTATATACCCTTTGTTCTTAATGTTTATAATTCATTATTTGATTTATCATTTTCAGGTTAAACTTTAGCAATCTATATTTGAATAGAATTTTTATCTAATTATTTAACTGAGGTCATTCTATTAAAACTTCTTTCATTTCCATCTTAATAATGGGAAGTCTAATGTGATGAATGAGGTTTTTCAGAATTCATTGTTTTGAATTTGTTTTTACTATTTTTTATATAAACTTTTTCTTTTTCAATAGAACTATCCCTATCTTTCTCTTCACCTTTATCCTTCACTTCAACTTTATCATAATCTTCTGATCTTTCAAATGCTTAGTGAGTTTCAGATAATTCATCTTCATCATTTTCACTTATTTCTGATATTTCTTCATTGTCAAGCATTTTAGAATCAGAAAGATATTTGAAACATTACTTACTATTTTCCTAATTTATTTAAATACTTACTTTCATTTAAAAAAGTGAATTTCTACTTCTTCTTTTACTTCTTTTTATTAAATGTCTTTCTTGAAATAAAAATCCTTCTTACTTAATAATTCTTTCTAAATCAGGAATGAATCTAATCAATGGACAATCTGTAATAAAATGAGAGCTTTAGTGGCAACAATAGCAATTCAAACCTGAATCTTTACAAGGTAGGTATTATAACAATTGATCTTTAATATTATGGAATTTCTCTTTATCATTTTGATTATTATTTAAAATTGAAAGTATTTCTTCTCTAGATATCTTATAAACTTAGCTAAAGTCAATACTTTTAGCTGTACATTATCTCTGTTTGCCAGTAAAAAATTCATATTCTCCAAAACATTACCCTTTATGGAAGGTTTTTAACACTTAACCACTCGTTAAATCCATCAACCTGATCTCTCCTTTTACAACTATATATAATGAAAGTTCATCATCTATGCTATTTTAAGTATAGATTATTTCAGAAGGATTATAATGATGAGATTGTAATGCAAAAGCTATTTATTTCTAAACATCTGGGGATACGTGCTTTGAAAAGAAGGAACAATATTATAATGGTCTACTCTATATATCATAAACTAATTCTTATCTCAATGTAGGTGTCAACTTTGTAATTAGGGTAGATATCTAAATGCATTAAGATCTTACATTACTTCATCATCATTTTTTATATTATCTTATTCGAAATAGAATTTCAAATAATTACGAACTTTACTCTACAATTAAGAATTCACTTAATTTCTATTCATATACTGATTCATTTGGATGGAATACTTTCTAAAGGTCAAGGTAATAACAATATTTACTTATATTTTTATAATTTATTGCTTATGTTTTGAAGGATCATTCCTATTGTATTCAAAGAATATCCAAAAATGGCACTTGAAACAATCATTGTCATATTACAAAATAACATTTCATATGGATTTTATGGAGTAATATCCCCATATCCCACAGTAACCATAGTCATTGTTGCCCAATAAAATGAATAGTTATATCTGATCCAGATATTTGAATCTGATAGATGAATACGTGTCATCCATGTTGGTAATCCTTCATCTTCAGTAAGCTAAGCAATCTTCTACCAAATACAAGCAGTGACATGAGCAAAAATAAAGATAATTAAAAGAACTTTTGTTAATTCGAAAAAATTCTAATATTCATCAAAGATATCCTAGAGCTTTTCAAGAAAATGTCTCAATCTCGTCACACTAATAAAAACTTGAATTCCTGCCAACATTATTTATATCACTTCAACTGTATTAGAATAATTTGAATCATTGATGAAGAGGATCAAAATAGAAAAGAAATCAAATGTTAAATCTGTTTTTACATAATATAATAGAATGAGTTTTCTCTTTTACAATATTGTTCCTTACAATATTACACATTTATTTGTTTTCATCAACATATCTATTATTCCTACATATCTCAACAAATTCTCAAAAACAACAATAAAAGTGCTTCGATCAGGGCGAAACGAAATCAAAAATGGCCCCCAAAATGTGATAAGCAAAATTTATAAAAATAAAAAGAAATCCCAAAATAGAACAAATGTGCTCTAAGGTGGTATTAGGGGTATTTTCTATAAAATGCTCATTTCAGTATTTTCCGATGTTTTTTCTGCAATTTTAAAGTCCTTCAAATATCTTTCTTAGGTGATTAATTTAAATTCAGGACTTGAGGATGTTGAATAAATGTAGGCTTTTCTCTTCAAATTTGAAAGGAAACTGCTGACAAGTGTTTTTATTATGATAAATTAATGAAGCTTTTTATTATTTTCATTGCTGAACTATTCAAAGTCCTTTCCCTAATATTGTGCTGAAGTGGGCTTTCGATTAATTGAATTGATACAGTAAATTCCTTTTAAATTGAGGGAACAATAACATTAGGGGAATCTACTCTTGGTGATAACGCTATACGGTAACTCTATTCATCGAATGGTATGTCCTATAAATCTTGTGAGGAAGGCTCTTTTGGTATAATTTAGGCAGCCATTAAATATGAATGGAAGGGATTTGCAATTTCAGAAATCCTACTTGAGTCTATTTCTTGAAATTATTTTACTTAAAAGTGAAGAGGAGTGGTTTGCAGGAAATTAGTTATCATTGAAATTTTGATTGCTATTTCTCATACAATTAATTAATTATATATTATGTGTGTTTCCCAAACATGGATTAAAATTATTTGATAGTTTTGATAAATTGATGAATATAAGTCGTTAATAATAACTAATCACAAAAAATATAATAGCAATCATGATGTTAATTTTACGAGTGATGGCAATCGTCTCCATTTGACTTCAGTGTCCTCCAAATTTTCATTGATAACGAACTTGAAGTTTGGAAAATAGGAGCTTTCAGGAACTCTAATAATTATATCGTTTAATACATCTCAATAGTATTAAACTAGTCCTCAAGGTTTTTGTTAATAAACAAATTATTAGGATTAAGCAATTCAACTACTTCAGTATAACTAATGTATTGAGGACGATTGGTCTTTTTAGAAGTGGTAGTGTTCTTCTTTTTTTTCCTAGCCTAGCCTTCTAAGGAATCATTTGTTGACAGAGATCTCAAAGAGTCATTCATCAAATTAGCAGTTAGATATATAATATAAATATTAATCAAATTAAAATCCTCGGCTAAAATAAACTCTCATTCAAGTCAAGCCAATCAAAGTCATCCTCATCAGTTTTGGTTATTAACTTAAGTCTCTCTCTTGTAGTTTTTCCTCTATGTATTGTATATTATTTACAAAATTCTTAAAAATACATGATACAAGAAAAAGCAAAATACAACCAATGAAGCTATAATAACAGGAATTAAAAACAAAAGAGTCAATAAATGATCTTAATTGAAATCATTTATTTTAGACATACAAATAATTGAACTAATAGTGACTGATAAACCAAAAGCAAATATCGAGATTAAGAAACTAAAGAAATATCTAAAATAACTATCATTATACCTATAATTTCTTTTTCCAATGCAATTATTTACAAATGGGCAATGATGATCGAATACTAAAACACAATTATCACAAATTCTAAACTTAAAGACAAAGATACCTACAATGTGATGATCTTAAGGGTCTATAAATTTCGCAAGTCTCGCAAAATCTAGAATCTTAGGATTCATCTAAAAAGAAATTGGTTCCCATTCTTAATTATAGTCTTTTTTTTGGAATAATTCCTGGTTCTGTTACCATTGTCAAAATGAAAAATACTTGTGTTACTATAAGGAGTGACAAGTTCATTATTGGTAAAGCAGGTGATATATCCCAAGTTTCTTTCCAAGTGTACATAAAAAACAATGATGGTACAACTGTCAATAAACACCAAACAAATAAGTTAGCCTGTGCTCATTCATATATATACTAATAAATCATCCTTAGGTCCAATCATTATTCTTCCACCAAATATAAATCTATTATTGCTCACCCATTGTTCATATAATAATTGTTTTGGTTAAAATTCCATTTCCATATATAAATTAATTTAAATTAATGATATATTCAATATTACCCGTTTTTATTTTATTATTAATATGAACAAGTTCATGATTGTCATGTTATTGGCCTTAGTGGGTACACAAGCATTTGAGATTGACTTCTCTCTCCTATTATAGGTATAGTATTAGAGTAAATTTTACAGACAGGTTCAGAATCTAATGATGCAGTCTAAGCTGTCTATGATTTATTGAATGATTTGAAGACAAGCAATATTGAAGCTTAAGGATTGGCTGATGAAAAGAATATTTCTGATGAAGAAATCGGTTAAGCAAGAATTGCAGCTTTATCCAAAGTCAATGAATTAAATCAAAAAGCATGGGCAAGTGCCAAAGTAAGAAGAGAATAAATTGGAGTTGAATACAGAGTACTAACTAATACTATGTGTAGGAAGCAACAGACTATATTGCATGGGCTACTCAGAGATTAGCCGATATTGATAGAAGATCAGTTGAATTGTAAGAACTTAGATGCTTCTCAAATGGTTTGTTTGTTAGAGCTATCAAATAACACAATGATGCCTTATCTGTGATTAAGGTTTTAAAGAATGATTTAAGCGGATATTTAACAGGATAACCATCATCCATGATTGAACTCAATGTTCAAAATGTTTCAGATAAATTAAAATAATACAGTCAATTATTCAATTAAGATGCCATAAGCAAGTTTGCTTAATTGGCTGCAGAATAAGCATCAGGAAATGCAGAATTACATGCACTTGGAGAAAGTGATAGTTCATCCTCATCAGACAGATAACCAGGAAGCAATATTGGATAAATGGTTTACAATGCTCTTTCTGATCTTGAAGATTAATTGAGAGGATCTTTGGCTAATTTAGAAGCTAATGAAATTGCTGCCTACTATTAATTAGCTGATTGGTTATCAGATACTGAATCAGAAGTTGTTCATTTGAATGATGAAATTTAAAGAAAGACCTAATTATAAGATAAGTTGGTTGTGGTAATGAATTTTTCTAAATTAATAGTAAGAATAAGCAGCATTGGCAGTTTAGGCTAAAGCAAACAGTGTATTGAAGGATTCTCAAAATGCCATTAATGCAGCTACTGCATCTTTGTAAGAAGTAAGAGACCTCTATGAAACTGAATTAAATAGAAGAAATGGTAACAATGTACATAATATCACTTAGAGGAAAATGCTATTATCGACGAAGTCATCCATATCTTCAAGCAATAAGTTTTGGAAATGGCAAATCAAACCTCATTTGGAAAGAAATGATATAAACTTATTCCAATCAAATAAATAAGTTATTTTAATTAAAAGATGAAAAGGTCAAGCACTTTCTGAACTAATATCTAACCATCCACAAACTACTGTTGATGAATTTTCTGTCTCTTTTTTTATACATTAAGGAGTTCTTTCTTTTTTGTAATTGTAACATTATAAAAGATTATCAAGAGTGGTTAATTTACTTTTTGTTTTCAGTTTAGTGTCAATGCTATTTTCATTTGTTCCTGTTTTAGTTTTCCCATTGAGTAGTTCTAATCTACTTATTTGTAGAGACAGCCTAACTTATTTATCTGGCTTTTGTGAAATATTCGTCCTTAACTTTTTCTTAGCTTTTTGCTTTTCAAGATAAGGGTGTTTTATTTGAATTCGAGGCTCTATTTCTTCATGATAATAATAATTATAATTTCTTCGAGTGACAGGAGGTAATGCAAAAGGATTATTGTTGCGATTCATGTCATAACATAATTTATTATTGCATTAAAAATCAAATGCAACTTCTTGTGACAATGGTTCAAGTTTGAATCTGAATTAATTTTGATTTTTTTTATGCTAATATCTGCTTGTCAAGCTCATTATAAAACTTTTATTAAAGTGTTTTTTGACTAAACTATTATTATTTATAATAATTATGCTTGCCGTCATTGACACTAAACCAAACTCAGAAGGGTTTTTACTCAAAATGTGGCAGACTTACATCACAAAAGTTTTACATTCTAAGGAACCTAAAATCGTCATTAAGAAGATCA